>JAEUYN010002080.1:0-12187 GCA_018257835.1 Euura lappo | reverse complement strand
TAACGATGCGTTCCGGGTCGATTTTGTTGCTGATTATTTTTTTTAGGGCATTTTAGGGGTCAATGAATATTTGAGAATTTTTCCAGAGTGGAAAAATCAATTGTTTGCATATTAGAAATTTTTTAATCAACAAATCAATGATAAGCGGGGTCGGGGGTGGCAAACGATGCGTTCCGGGTCGATTTTGTTGCTGATTATTTTTTTGGGGAGCTTTTTAGGTGTCAATGAATATTCAGGAATTTTTCCAGAGTGGCAAAATTCCTTGTTTGGGTATTAGAATTTTTTTATCAACTAATCAATGATAAGCGGGGTCGGGGGTGGCTAACGAAGCGTTCCGGGACGATTTTATTGCTGATTATTTTTTTACGAGCTTCGGGGGAGCCAACAAACATTTGAAAATATTTCCAACGTGGCAGAATTCCTTGATTGGATGTTAGAAATTTTTTAATCAACCAATCAATGATAAGCGGGGGTTGGGGTGGCTATCGATGCGTTGCGGGACGATTTTGTAGCTGATTATTTTTGTGAGGTCTTTTTAGGTGTCAATGAATGTTCAGGAATTTTTCCAGAGTGGTGAAATTCCTTGTTTGGATATTAGACATTTTTTAATCAACTAATCAACGATTAGCGGGGGTCGTGAGTGGATAACGATGCGTTCCGGGACGATTTTGTGGCTGATTATTTTTTTTAAGGCTTTTTAGGTGTCCTTGAATATTAAGGAATTTTTCCAGAGTGGCAAAATTCCTTGTTTGGATATTACAAATTTTTTAATTAACAAATCAATGATAAGCGGGGGTCGGGGGTCGCTAACGATGCGTTCCGGTCGATTTTGTTGCTGATTCTTTTTTTTTGGGCTTTTCAGGTGTCAATGAATATTCAGGAATTTTTCCAGAGTGGGAAAGTTTATTGGTTGAATATTAGACATTTTTTAATGAACAAATCAACGATTAGCGGGGGTCGGGGGTGGATAACGATGCGTTCCGGGACGATTTTGTGGTTGATTATTTTTTTTAGGGCTTTTTAGGTGTCAATGAATATTCAGGAATTTTTCCAGAGCGGTCAAATTCGTTGTTTGGATATTAGAAATTTTTTAATCAACTAATCAATGATAAGCGTGGTCGGGGGTGGATAACGATGCGTTCCGGGACGATTTTGTTGCTGATTATTTTTTTACGAGCTTCGAGGGAGCCAACAAACATTTGAAAATTTTTCCAACGTGGCAAAATTCCTTGATTGGATGTTAGAAATTTTTTAATCAACCAATCAATGATAAGCGGGGGTTGGGGTGGCTATCGACGCGTTTCGGGACGATTTTGTTGCTGATTATTTTTTTGAGGGCATTTTAGGGGTCAATGAATATTTGAGAATTTTTCCAGAGTGGAAAAATCAATTGTTTGCATATTAGAAATTTTTTAATCAACAAATCATTGATAAGCGGGGTCGGGGGTGGCTAACGATGCGTTCCGGGTCGATTTTGTTGCTGATTATTTTTTTTTAGGGCTTTTCAGGTTTCAATGAATATTCACGAATTTTTCCAAAGTGGAGAAATTGCTTGTTTGGATATTAGAAATTTTTTAATCAACAAATCAATGATAAGCGGGGGTCTGGGGTAGCTATCGATGGGTTGCGGGACAATTTTGTTGCTGATTATTTTTCTGAGGTCTTTTAGGAGTCAGTGAATATTCAGGAATTTTTCCAGAGTGGTGAAATTCCTTGTTTGGATACTAGAAATTTTTTAATCAACTAATCAATGATAAGGGGGGTCGGAGGTAGCTAACGATGCGTTCCGCGTCGATTTTGTTGCTGATTATTTTTTTGGCGAGCTTTTTAGGTGTCAATGAATATTCAGGAATTGTTCCAGAGTGGCAAAATTCCTTGTTTGGGTATTAGAATTTTTTTATCAACTAATCAATGATAAGCGGGGTCGGGGGTGGCTAACGAAGCGTTCCGGGACGATTTTATTGCTGATTATTTTTTTACGAGCTTCGGGGGAGCCAACAAACATTTGAAAATATTTCCAACGTGGCAGGATTCCTTGATTGGATGTTAGAAATTTTTTAATCAACCAATCAATGATAAGCGGGGGTTGGGGTGGCTATCGATGCGTTGCGGGACGATTTTGTAGCTGATTATTTTTTAGAGGTCTTTTTAGGTGTCAATGAATATTCAGGAATTTTTCCAGAGTGGTGAAATTCCTTGTTTGGATATTAGACATTTTTTAATCAACTAATCAACGATTAGCGGGGGTAGTGAGTGGATAACGATGCGTTCCGGGACGATTTTGTGGCTGATTATTTTTTTTAAGGCTTTTTAGGTGTCCTTGAATATTAAGGAATTTTTCCAGAGTGGCAAAATTCCTTGTTTGGATATTACAAATTTTTTAATTAACAAATCAATGATAAGCGGGGGTCGGGGGTCGCTAACGATGCGTTCCGGTCGATTTTGTTGCTGATTCTTTTTTTTTGGGCTTTTCAGGTGTCAATGAATATTCAGGAATTTTTCCAGAGGGGGAAAGTTTCTTGGTTGAATATTAGACATTTTTTAATGAACAAATCAACGATTAGCGGGGGTCGGGGGTGGATAACGATGCGTTCCGGGACGATTTTGTGGTTGATTATTTTTTTAGGGCTTTTTAGGTGTCAATGAATATTCAGGAATTTTTCCAGAGGGGTCAAATTCGTTGTTTGGATATTAGAAATTTTTTAATCAACTAATCAATGATAAGCGTGGTCGGGGGTGGATAACGATGCGTTCCGGGACGATTTTGTTGCTGATTATTTTTTTACGAGCTTCGGGGGAGCCAACAAACATTTGAAAATTTTTCCAACGTGGCAAAATTCCTTGATTGGATGTTAGAAATTTTTTAATCAACCAATCAATGATAAGCGGGGGTTGGGGTGGCTATCGATGCGTTGCGGGACGACTTTGTAGCTGATTATTTTTTTGAGGTCTTTTTCGGTGTCAATGAATATTCAGGAATTTTTCCAGAGTGGCAAAATTCCTTGTTTGGATACTAGAAATTTTTTAATCAACAAATCAATGATAAGCGGGGTCGGGGGTGGCTAACGATGCGTTCCGGGTCGATTTTGTTGCTGATTATTTTTTTTTGGGCATTTTAGGGGTCAATGAATATTTGAGAATTTTTCCAGAGTGGAAAAATCAATTGTTTGCATATTAGAAATTTTTTAATCAACAAATCAATGATAAGCGGGGTTGGGGGTGGCTAACGATGCGTTCCGGGTCGATTTTGTTGCTGATTATTTTTTTGGGGAGCTTTTTAGGTGTCAATGAATATTCAGGAATTTTTCCAGAGTGGCAAAATTCCTTGTTTGGGTATTAGAATTTTTTTATCAACTAATCAATGAGAAGCGGGGTCGGGGGTGGCTAACGAAGCGTTCCGGGACGATTTTATTGCTGATTATTTTTTTACGAGCTTCGGGGGAGCCAACAAACATTTGAAAATATTTCCAACGTGGCAGAATTCCTTGATTGGATGTTAGAAATTTTTTAATCAACCAATCAATGATAAGCGGGGGTTGGGGTGGCTATCGATGCGTTGCGGGACGATTTTGTAGCTGATTATTTTTGTGAGGTCTTCTTAGGTGTCAATGAATATTCAGGAATTTTTCCAGAGTGGTGAAATTCCTTGTTTGGATATTAGACATTTTTTAATCAACTAATCAACGATTAGCGGGGGTCGTGAGTGGATAACGATGCGTTCCGGGACGATTTTGTGGCTGATTATTTTTTTAAGGCTTTTTAGGTGTCCTTGAATATTAAGGAATTTTTCCAGAGTGGCAAAATTCCTTGTTTGGATATTACAAATTGTTTAATTAACAAATCAATGATAAGCGGGGGTCGGGGGTCGCTAACGATGCGTTCCGGTCGATTTTGTTGCTGATTCTTTTTTTTTGGGCTTTTCAGGTGTCAGTGAATATTCAGGAATTTTTCCAGAGTGGGAAAGTTTCTTGGTTGAATATTAGACATTTTTTAATGAACAAATCAACGATTAGCGGGGGTCGGGGGTGGATAACGATGCGTTCCGGGACGATTTTGTGGTTGATTATTTTTTTTAGGGCTTTTTAGGTGTCAATGAATATTCAGGAATTTTTCCAGAGGGGTCAAATTCGTTGTTTGGATATTAGAAATTTTTTAATCAACTAATCAATGATAAGCGTGGTCGGGGGTGGATAACGATGCGTTCCGGGACGATTTTGTTGCTGATTATTTTTTTACGAGCTTCGGGGGAGCCAACAAACATTTGAAAATATTTCCAACGTGGCAGAATTCCTTGATTGGATGTTAGAAATTTTTTAATCAACCAATCAATGATAAGCGGGGGTTGGGGTGGCTATCGATGCGTTGCGGGACGATTTTGTAGCTGATTATTTTTGTGAGGTCTTCTTAGGTGTCAATGAATATTCAGGAATTTTTCCAGAGTGGTGAAATTCCTTGTTTGGATACTAGAAATTTTTTAATCAACAAATCAATGATAAGCGGGGGTCGGGGGTGGCTAACGATGCGTTCCGGGACGATTTTATTGCTGATTATTTTTTTGAGGGCATTTTAGGGGTCAATGAATATTTGAGAATTTTTCCAGAGTGGAAAAATCAATTGTTTGCATATTAGAAATTTTTTAATCAACAAATCAATGATAAGCGGGGTCGGGGGTGGCTACCGATGCGTTCCGGGTCGATTTTGTTGCTGATTATTTTTTTTTAGGGCTTTTCAGGTTTCAATGAATATTCACGAATTTTTCCAAAGTGGAGAAATTGCTTGTTTGGATATTAGAAATTTTTTAATCAACAAATCAATGATAAGCGGGGGTCTGGGGTAGCTATCGATGGGTTGCGGGACAATTTTGTTGCTGATTATTTTTCTGAGGTATTTTTAGGAGTCAGTGAATATTCAGGAATTTTTCCAGAGTGGTGAAATCCTTGTTTGGATACTAGAAATTTTTTAATCAACTAATCAATGATAAGGGGGGTCGGAGGTGGCTAACGATGCGTTCCGGGTCGATTTTGTTGCTGATTATTTTTTTGGGGAGCTTTTTAGGTGTCAATGAATATTCAGGAATTTTTCCAGAGTGGCAAAATTCTTTGTTTGGGTATTAGAATTTTTTTTATCAACTAATCAATGATAAGCGGGGTCGGGGGTGGCTAACGATGCGTTCCGGGACGATTTTATTGCTGATTATTTTTTTACGAGCTTCGGGGGAGCCAACAAACATTTGAAAATATTTCCAACGTGGCAGAATTCCTTGATTGGTTGTTAGAAATTTTTTAATCAACCAATCAATGATAAGCGGGGGTTGGGGTGGCTATCGATGCGTTGCGGGACGATTTTGTAGCTGATTATTTTTGTGAGGTCTTTTTAGGTGTCAATGAATATTCAGGAATTTTTCCAGAGTGGTGAAATTCCTTGTTTGGATATTAGACATTTTTTAATCAACTAATCAACGATCAGCGGGGGTCGTGAGTGGATAACGATGCGTTCCGGGACGATTTTGTGGCTGATTATTTTTTTTAAGGCTTTTTAGGTGTCCTTGAATATTAAGGAATTTTTCCAGAGTGGCAAAATTCCTTGTTTGGATATTACAAATTGTTTAATTAACAAATCAATGATAAGCGGGGGTCGGGGGTCGCTAACGATGCGTTCCGGTCGATTTTGTTGCTGATTCTTTTTTTTTGGGCTTTTCAGGTGTCAATGAATATTCAGGAATTTTTCCAGAGTGGGAAAGTTTCTTGGTTGAATATTAGACATTTTTTAATGAACAAATCAACGATTAGCGGGGTCGGGGGTGGATAACGATGCGTTCCGGGACGATTTTGTGGTTGATTATTTTTTTTAGGGCTTTTTAGGTGTCAATGAATATTCAGGAATTTTTCCAGAGGGGTCAAATTCGTTGTTTGGATATTAGAAATTTTTTAATCAACTAATCAATGATAAGCGTGGTCGGGGGTGGATAACGATGCGTTCCGGGACGATTTTGTTGCTGATTATTTTTTTACGAGCTTCGAGGGAGCCAACAAACATTTGAAAATTTTTCCAACGTGGAAAAATTCCTTGATTCGATGTTAGAAATTTTTTAATCAACCAATCAATGATAAGCGGGGGTTGGGGTGGCTATCGATGCGTTTCGGGACGATTTTGTTGCTGATTATTTTTTTGAGGGCATTTTAGGGGTCAATGAATATTTGAGAATTTTTCCAGAGTGGAAAAATCAATTGTTTGCATATTAGAAATTTTTTAATCAACAAATCATTGATAAGCGGGGTCGGGGGTGGCTAACGATGCGTTCCGGGTCGATTTTGTTGCTGATTATTTTTTTTTAGGGCTTTTCAGGTTTCAATGAATATTCACGAATTTTTCCAAAGTGGAGAAATTGCTTGTTTGGATATTAGAAATTTTTTAATCAACAAATCAATGATAAGCGGGGGTCTGGGGTAGCTATCGATGGGTTGCGGGACAATTTTGTTGCTGATTATTTTTCTGAGGTCTTTTTAGGAGTCAGTGAATATTCAGGAATTTTTCCAGAGTGGTGAAATTCCTTGTTTGGATACTAGAAATTTTTTAATCAACTAATCAACGATTAGCGGGGGTCGTGAGTGGATAACGATGCGTTCCGGGACGATTTTGTGGCTGATTATTTTTTTTAAGGCTTTTTAGGTGTCCTTGAATATTAAGGAATTTTTCCAGAGTGGCAAAATTCCTTGTTTGGATATTAGAAATTTTTTAATTAACAAATCAATGATAAGCGGGGGTCGGGGGTGGCTAACGATGCGTTCCGGGACGATTTTATTGCTGATTATTTTTTTACGAGCTTCAGGGAGCCAACAAACATTTGAAAATTTTTCCAACGTGGCAAAATTCCTTGTTTGGATATTAGAAATTTTGATCAACCTAATCAATGATAAGCGGTCGGGAGCAGCTGTGATGGAATTCCGGGTCGATTTTGTTGCTGTTTATTTTTTTTTAGGGCTTTTCAGGTTTCAATGAATATTCACGAATTTTTCCAAAGTGGAGAAATTGCTTGTTTGGATATTAGAAATTTTTTAATCAACAAATCAATGATAAGCGGGGGTCTGGGGTAGCTATCGATGGGTTGCGGGACAATTTTGTTGCTGATTATTTTTCTGAGGTCTTTTAGGAGTCAGTGAATATTCAGGAATTTTTCCAGAGTGGTGAAATTCCTTGTTTGGATACTAGAAATTTTTTAATCAACTAATCAATGATAAGGGGGGCCGGAGGTGGCTAACGATGCGTTCCGGGTCGATTTTGTTGCTGATTATTTTTTTGGGGAGCTTTTTAGGTGTCAATGAATATTCAGGAATTTTTTCAGAGTGGCAAAATGTCTTGTTTGGGTATTAGAATTTTTTTAATTAACAAATCAATGATAAGCGGGGGTCGGGGGTGGCTAACGATGCGTTCCGGTCAATTTGTTGCTGATTATTTTTTGAGGAGCTTTTGGGTGTCAATGAATATTCAGAATTTTTCAGAGTGGCAAAATTCCTTGTTTGGGTATTAGAATTTTTTTATCAACTAATCAATGATAAGCGGGGTCGGGGGTGGCTAACGATGCGTTCCGGGACGATTTTATTGCTGATTATTTTTTTACGAGCTTCGGGGGAGCCAACAAACATTTGAAAATATTTCCAACGTGGCAGAATTCCTTGATTGGATGTTAGAAATTTTGTAATCAACCAATCAATGATAAGCGGGGGTTGGGGTGGCTATCGATGCGTTGCGGGACGATTTTGTAGCTGATTATTTTTGTGAGGTCTTTTTAGGTGTCAATGAATATTCAGGAATTTTTTCAGAGTGGTGAAATTCCTTGTTTGGATATTAGACATTTTTTAATCAACTAATCAACGATTAGCGGGGGTAGTGAGTGGATAACGATGCGTTCCGGGACGATTTTGTGGCTGATTATTTTTTTTAAGGCTTTTTAGGTGTCCTTGAATATTAAGGAATTTTTCCAGAGTGGCAAAATTCCTTGTTTGGATATTACAAATTTTTTAATTAACAAATCAATGATAAGCGGGGGTCGGGGGTCGCTAACGATGCGTTCCGGTCGATTTTGTTGCTGATTCTTTTTTTTTTGGGCTTTTCAGGTGTCAATGAATATTCAGGAATTTTTCCAGAGTGGGAAAGTTTCTTGGTTGAATATTAGACATTTTTTAATGAACAAATCAACGATTAGCGGGGGTCGGGGGTGGATAACGATGCGTTCCGGGACGATTTTGTGGTTGATTATTTTTTTTAGGGCTTTTTTGGTGTCAATGAATATTCAGGAATTTTTCCAGAGGGGTCAAATTCGTTGTTTGGATATTAGAAATTTTTTAATCAACTAATCAATGATAAGCGTGGTCGGGGGTGGATAACGATGCGTTCCGGGACGATTTTGTTGCTGATTATTTCTTTACGAGCTTCGAGGGAGCCAACAAACATTTGAAAATTTTTCCAACGTGGCAAAATTCCTTGATTGGATGTTAGAAATTTTTTAATCAACCAATCAATGATAAGCGGGGGCTGGGGTGGCTATCGATGCGTTTCGGGACGATTTTGTTGCTGATTATTTTTTTGATGGCATTTTAGGGGTCAATGAATATTTGAGAATTTTTCCAGAGTGGAAAAATCAATTGTTTGCATATTAGAAATTTTTTAATCAACAAATCATTGATAAGCGGGGTCGGGGGTGGCTAACGATGCGTTCCGGGTCGATTTTGTTGCTGTTTATTTTTTTTTAGGGCTTTTCAGGTTTCAATGAATATTCACGAATTTTTCCAAAGTGGAGAAATTGCTTGTTTGGATATTAGAAATTTTTTAATCAACAAATCAATGATAAGCGGGGGTCTGGGGTAGCTATCGATGGGTTGCGGGACAATTTTGTTGCTGATTATTTTTCTGAGGTCTTTTAGGAGTCAGTGAATATTCAGGAATTTTTCCAGAGTGGTGAAATTCCTTGTTTGGATACTAGAAATTTTTTAATCAACTAATCAATGATAAGGGGGGCCGGAGGTGGCTAACGATGCGTTCCGGGTCGATTTTGTTGCTGATTATTTTTTTGGGGAGCTTTTTAGGTGTCAATGAATATTCAGGAATTTTTTCAGAGTGGCAAAATGTCTTGTTTGGGTATTAGAATTTTTTTAATTAACAAATCAATGATAAGCGGGGGTCGGGGGTGGCTAACGATGCGTTTCGGGACGATTTTATTGCTGATTATTTTTTTACGAGCTTCGGGGGAGCCAACAAACATTTTAAAATTTTTCCAACGTGGCGAAATTCCTTGTTTGGATATTAGAAATTTTTTTATCAACTAATCAATGATAAGCGGGGGTCGGGGGTGGCTAACGATGCGTTCCGGGTCGATTTTGTTGCTGATTATTTTTTTTAGGGCTTTTTAGGTGTCCTTGATTATTCAGGAATTTTTCCAGAGTGGCAAATCTCCTTGTTTGGATATTAGAAATTTTTTAATTAACAAATCAATGATAAGCGGGGGTCTGGGGTAGCTATCGATGGGTTGCGGGACAATTTTGTTGCTGATTATTTTTCTGAGGTCTTGTTAGGAGTCAGTGAATATTCAGGAATTTTCCAGAGTGGTGAAATTCCTTGTTTGGATACTAGAAATTTTTTAATCAACTAATCAATGATAAGGGGGGTCGGAGGTGGCTAACGATGCGTTCCGGTCGATTTTGTTGCTGATTATTTTTTTGGGGAGCTTTTTAGGTGTCAATGAATATTCAGGAATTTTTCCAGAGTGGCAAAATTCCTTGTTTGTGTATTAGAATTTTTTTTATCAACTAATCAATGATAAGCGGGGTCGGGGGTGGCTAACGATGCGTTCCGGGACGATTTTATTGCTGATTATTATTTTACGAGCTTCGGGGGAGCCAACAAACATTTTAAAATTTTTCCAACGTGGCAAAATTCCTTGTTTGGATATTAGAAATTTTTTGATCAACTAATCAATGATAAGCGGGGTCGGGGGTGGCAAACGATGCGTTCCGGGTCGATTTTGTTGCTGATTATTTTTTTTTTTTGGGCTTTTTAGGTGTCAATGAATATTCAGGAATTTTTTCAGAGTGGCAAAATGTCTTGTTTGGGTATTAGAATTTTTTTAATTAACAAATCAATGATAAGCGGGGGTCGGGGGTGGCTAACGATGCGTTCCGGGTCGAATTTGTTGCTGATTATTTTTTTGGGGAGCTTTTTAGGTGTCAATGAATATTCAGGAATTTTTCCAGAGTTGCAAAATTCCTTGTTTGGGTATTAGAAATTTTTTGATCAACTAATCAATGATAAGCGGGGTCGGGGGTGGCTAACGATGCGTTCCGGGACGATTTTATTGCTGATTATTTTTTTACGAGCTTCGGGGGAGCCAACAAACATTTGAAAATATTTCCAACGTGGCAGAATTCCTTGATTGGATGTTAGAAATTTTTTAATCAACCAATCAATGATAAGCGGGGGTTGGGGTGGCTATCGATGCGTTGCGGGACGATTTTGTGGCTGATTATTTTTTTGAGGGCATTTTAGGGGTCAATAAATATTTGAGAATTTTTCCAGAGTGGAAAAATCAATTGTTTGCATATTAGAAATTTTTTAATCAACAAATCATTGATAAGCGGGGTTGGGGGTGGCTAACGATGCGTTCCGGGTCGATTTTGTTGCTGATTATTTTTTTTTAGGGCTTTTCAGGTTTCAATGAATATTCACGAATTTTTCCAAAGTGGAGAAATTGCTTGTTTGGATATTAGAAATTTTTTAATCAACAAATCAATGATAAGCGTGGGTCTGGGGTAGCTATCGATGGGTTGCGGGACAATTTTGTTGCTGATTATTTTTCTGAGGTCTTTTTAGGAGTCAGTGAATATTCAGGAATTTTTCCAGAGTGGTGAAATTCCTTGTTTGGATACTAGAAATTTTTTAATCAACTAATCAATGATAAGGCGGGTCGGAGGTGGCTAACGATGCGTTCCGGGTCGATTTTGTTGCTGATTATTTTTTTGGGGAGCTTTTTAGGTGTCAATGAATATTCAGGAATTTTCCAGAGTGGCAAAATTCCTTGTTTGGGTATTAGAATTTTTTTATCAACTAATCAATGATAAGCGGGGTCGGGGGTGGCTATCGATGCGTTCCGGGACGATTTTATTGCTGATTATTTTTTTACGAGCTTCGGGGGAGCCAACAAACATTTTAAAATTTTTCCAACGTGGCAAAATTCCTTGTTTGGTTATTAGAAATTTTTTGATCAACTAATCAATGATAAGCGGGGTCGGGGGTGGCAAACGATGCGTTCCGGGTCGATTTTGTTGCTGATTATTTTTTTTTTTTGGGCTTTTTAGGTGTCAATGAATATTCAGGAATTTTTTCAGAGTGGCAAAATGTCTTGTTTGGGTATTAGAATTTTTTTAATTAACAAATCAATGATAAGCGGGGGTCGGGGGTGGCTAACGATGCGTTCCGGGTCGAATTTGTTGCTGATTATTTTTTTTAGGGCTTTTTAGGTGTCCTTGATTATTCAGGAATTTTTCCAGAGTGGCAAATCTCCTTGTTTGGATATTAGAAATTTTTTAATTAACAAATCAATGATAAGCGGGGGTCTGGGGTAGCTATCGATGGGTTGCGGGACAATTTTGTTGCTGATTATTTTTCTGAGGTCTTGTTAGGAGTCAGTGAATATTCAGGAATTTTCCAGAGTGGTGAAATTCCTTGTTTGGATACTAGAAATTTTTTAATCAACTAATCAATGATAAGGGGGGTCGGAGGTGGCTAACGATGCGTTCCGGGTCGATTTTGTTGCTGATTATTTTTTTGGGGAGCTATTTAGGTGTCAATGAATATTCAGGAATTTTTCCAGAGTGGCAAAATTCCTTGTTTGGATATTAGAAATTTTTTAATCAACTAATCAATGATAAGCGTGGTCGGGGGTGGATAACGATGCGTTCCGGGACGATTTTGTTGCTGATTATTTTTTTCCGAGCTCCGGAGGAGCCAAAAAACATTTGAAAATTTTTCCAACGTGGCAGAATTCCTTGATTGGATGTTAGAAATTTTTTAATCAACCAATCAATGATAAGCGGGGGTTGGGGTGGCTATCGATGCGTTGCGGGACGATTTTGTAGCTGATTATTTTTGTGAGGTCTTTTTAGGTGTCAATGAATATTCAGGAATTTTTCCAGAG
>JAEUYN010002079.1:0-96899 GCA_018257835.1 Euura lappo | reverse complement strand
ATAACTTGATTTTTCGATGAAACAGGCTCGCAATTTCCATACGATGTAGAGCCGAATATATGTATAAACTTCAAAGCCAATCTTGTTTTACTTGCTTGTTAATGATTCTCATAACACACGGGCAGCGACCACCAGTACATCGCGTTTAACCTACTGGAAAGACCCGGCCAGGGCCCGGCGCTCCGAAACAGGCCAAAGAAGTGGAATGTAGAAAAGATGGACGAGGAGAAATTTGTGACGGAAATCTCCAAGGACACAGAGAGGACCGATGGTGCGAGCGCCGACCAAAGAACGGCCACGGAAGACCTCGTAGCCAGTACCATGAAACTTATCGACAAAGCCTGCGAGGCTGCCATACCCCAGAAACGCCCCCGACATGACAAGCCCCCTGCGTACTGGTGGACCACCGAGATATCGGGGCTGCGGAAAAACTGCCACAAACTGCGGCGGAAAGCACAACGGACGGCAAATCGAGCAAAGGCAAACCAGCTCTCCGCAGAGCACAAGGCTGCGAAGAAACTTCTCCGGCGTGCCATCCACCAGAGCAAGGCCAACTGCTGGCGGAAACTGCCCAATAAACACACAGTGGTTGATGTGTGGTATAATAAACGTATCTCGACACGTTAAGAAAACGTTGGTAATAAAGTAGTTACATCGAATCTATGGGAAATATTCGTATATTATACCGTAAAGTTTTAGGTACGAAGTCCGCCTGTTGTACGAATTTTTCGATACGCATTACTTATACGGGAAATATACGTGTATTATATCATCAATTTTTTATCACACAACCAAATGTTGTTTTTAACATAATAATGTATTATTAATAATAAAAATCCGTTATTAATGGAAGACAATTAAAAATTGAAGAATTAAAAAAAAAAAAAGTTACTTCACGGGGATTCGATCAGGGAACCTCTCGTGTGTGAAACCAATCTCTTATCCTTGCGCTGCTGCCAGCTCTTACGATGAATACAGAGTTTGAGGTACATAATATTGCCTCCCACAAAAAGTCTTCTTCCAAAAAACTGTCTTCCACAAAAAGTCGTCCTCCAAAAATTCGACTTCCACAAGAAGTCTTCCTTCACAAACATCTCTAAATAAGGATTGAAATCAGATGTAACTGCCAAGTACAACAGAATACAAATAAAATCCTACTACATGGCGTTGTGCTCGTTCGCTCGCTGCGCTCGCTCACTCGATTGGTTTTTTAAATAATTTGTGACGTCATAAAACTCAGGAGCAAAAAGTGACCAAACGATAAAATTGTAGAAAAAAAATACGAACACATAAATTTGGAAAAAAAAAATTGTAGAACGAAGTTTTGGAAATGAAAATTTGAAAAAACAAATGTTCAAACAAAATTTTGTCCGTGGTACTTTGCGGGCCAGGTGTGGGCAAGTGAAATTAGGTTACATGTTTACGTGACAGTCTAATACATTGCTATAAAAGCCCGCCAAGTACCACTCCCAAAATTTTGTTTAAACATTTTTTTTTTTCAAATTTTTATTTCCAAAACTTTGTTCTACAATTTTTTTTACAAATTTATGTGTTCGTATTTCTGGTAGTGCTTTGCCTGAATTTTATGACAAAAAACAATCAGTGGCTTGAGCTTTTGGCACGAGCAGGCAACTTACAACGTATTCTGTTGTACTTGGCAGTTATATCTGATTTCAATTTTTTTTTAGAGATGTTTGTGAAGGAAGACTTTTTGAGGAAGTCCAATTTTTGGAGGAAGACTTTTTGTGGAAGACAATTTTTGGAGGAAGACTTTTTGTGGAAGACAATCTTGTGGAGGAAGACTTTTTGTGGAAGACAATTTTTCGAGGAAGATTTTAATGTACTTGGCGAAGGTTTTTGCACCAGAGGTGCTTTTTTGGGGGATATCACTCCTTTTTGTAAAATTACGCTGGACCACCTGATATTTGTGCTCGCTCGCTACGCTCGCTCGGTCGGATTTCTATAATTCTTAGAAGACATAGAAGATATTGTACTCAAACGAATAAGTATAGGTGAAGATCGTTATTCAGATAGAACGAAGGTATTTCGCAATGGAAAACAGATCCAATGAAACTCTGAGAAGTCTATTAATCCAATATGGAACGCTAATATGCAATTATCAGAGTCTTCGAATGAAACGTTATTGTTTGTCGACTGGCTGTCATATGAAGCAGCCGATATACATATAATGAACTTAACAAATTGGTGAATATTCGCAACGTGTAACCCTGCGTGCAACCCTCCTCCTTTCTCATCCGGACTTGGGACCGGCATTGGTGCAGTTACTTACACGCAGGGTTATAACTAGTTGCCACTGTCATGTCATTATTTTTAAATTTGCGAATTGGAATTTTGAATATACGTATGTATAAAAAGTCCGTCGAGTACTTTTGTATACGGTACGGAGGGTGCGGAAAAAAACTGTAACCCTCCTGCGGTGAAAGTGTACACGCAAGGAATTCTGGCAGCGGTGAGCAAAATCTTCCTTACAAAGTTTCTTGCGCTTACACCTTCATCAAAGAAGGCTGAACTTTTTTTTCACAGTCTATACTACCATTACTCAGAAACTGCTGGAAAATTTTTTTATTTGACATCTGATAGCGATTCACAAAATTTCACCGAAGTCTCCCCTCAAGGGAATACGTTGGCCGGATGAATACTTTTACAATTGTCCGACAATGAACTTCAGAATAAGTGGAAATCCGTATCCTGCCATGCTCCAGTATAATGTTTTTATGATTTTCTACAAAAATAATAATAGTATGGAAATATATCGAAATCAATGAATAACTGTCGATAAACTTTCAATAAAGTCTTCCGAGATAGTACTTCTGTTAGTAGATTGCATAGCAAAATTCGTCCATTCCGTCCGGTCCACGGAGGTATTCTTATCGTCAGAATCCGATGATTTGACGTCGTGTTACTCGAGTGCTCCTGGAGCTGTTCCGCAACGTGAAAATTGAAAGCTAACTCATCGAAGAAAACCTCCGGAGCATACTGCGGCGTATACATTTTCTCTGTAGGACTAGAAGTAGGCGTGCGAAAATATAACCAAAACAATTGAACGATTGTTCATATCGACAAGTCCTGAGGAAACAGACGTAACAAACGTAACAACAAACAAACGTAACTCATGAAACCCTGCAGCAACCCTGTTGGAAATGTGTACGGAGCTCTATAATCGCTGTAAATTCTGAGTTAGGTCTGCTCTAGACTGTCCGCCGAGATATACGTCTGTTATTCCTTAGGACTTGACGCATATTAATAAATCCCTCGTATGAATAAATATTTTTACACAAGACAGAGCATGATACGAACGTTCGACATCGTAGAGTATTATTTCGTTTCAATTACAATGTAGCATGATCAATTCCATAGGTTATGTATTACCAAATTTCAATGACTTTATCTCATTCACTTAGTAACCGCATATCCACTTCAGTGGAGTGCCATAAATTTCATTGTTTCTTATCCTATCATAAATAAGTCGTAAATAACGTCACATTATCATATGTCCAGCGGTAACAATAATTAACATACGCGAATTCGTAATACAAACTCTTTTTTTTTTATCCAACAACTTTCGTCCACGTCCCGAATAATAAAAACTCTTGTTGACGACCGCTTCGTCAACCTAGCAGAACCTAACCTCACTCAATCTAGCAGTCGCCCTAGCAGCCGACATGGAACGACAGCACGGTCGGTAACTTGACGGCCATAGACAATGTTGTTTCGTCTGTTTGCATTATTATACTAGATAGATGGGAAACTCTGTGATATTTTAGTAGCATGTAACTTGCCTATTACTCGAGCGACTTCGAATGACTTTCTATAGTATTATATATTCAGAATTTGGAAACGACGTGCGAAGACGGAGGAATTGAAATTGGCGATGAAACGGGCTATCAGAAATCTATAATTAATCATATCTAAGCTCTCAGTTAACTGATTACGTTCAAATTGGGCTTAAATGAAAGCTTTTCGAGTCCCGATTCAAAAACGTGCATGCGAAAAGCGATATTTGTCACGAAGACGGAATAAACACGACTGAAAAAAAATCGTTCGGCCGAAAAAGTGGTCACTCGGGTATATAGAGCCGTTGAGTCTCTCGCGCGTAAAAAAAAAAATTTTTTTTTTAATGTACTTGGCTCGAGACTCTACCGAGTCTCTTGATAATATTTATTTTCTTATCCGATCATTTGACGATTATTATGATTGATCAAAAACATGTTGCACCTCATTGTTGACAGTTGGTTTTTACGTGAATCAAGTTTTTTCAATACAGCGTTTGAATTTCCCGGTCGCGTGCGACGTCACACAGTCCCACTTACGCGCATTTCTACCGTCTGACGGCACGACGAACAACCATGGTCAACAGAATAGCATGGCGGTCGAGGTACTGTGTGACGTCACGCGGCGAGTGGAAATTGTTAGACCGTCCTACACCAGAACTGCATTTTTTACACCACCCGACAGAGGGCGCATCGTGCGCCTCCCTAAAACCGTGAAAAATGCAGTTCTGGTGTAGAACAGTGTAACAGAACTGCGCAAATGGAAAACGCTATTAATTGCCGTTCACAGTCACCTGAAGCTGATTCTATTCTTACCAAGCAGACGAAGCAAACACGCTATTGATTCTCGATCTGTTACGTTTAAAAATGGCGGCTTGTTTACGTTCTCGATCCGAGCTAACCCATAATTCAACTCCCTATAGTTAGCCCCTCACCTGCCCCGATTGGATTAATTATGATTTTAATCGTTCGTCGGTCGTTTGTTGGTGAATGATGGACTAATCCGGACGTTTGTCGGTGATGCGTTAATTAATAAATCGATTAATAAAATTTCCTAGGGAATTTTTTTTTTCTTGGCGCCTCGATAAAAATGAATTTAATAAGTATCGATGCAAATCGACGTGGAATCATTTGTCGGTGATTGATGGTCCATTTTTAGGAGGAAAATATTCATACCTTCCTCGGAAACGCGAAAAATAAACCGTGGAAAGTTCGCTGTGGAAACATAAAGTAAAGGTTCATGGAGACACACATGTTTCCGCTTCACCCTGCATACGCGGACCTATGGGAGGTTGCATGGCCCGCCACTTTCGAATTTCCCAATGATTTTGATGTCAAACAATTGCTCCTTGATTGCTCGTAATTAATCGTAATTGCTCCGTTGCTTTTATTAATTGCTCCTTCACCGTTTTTTGAGAAAATTAACAACAACAAAATTGGTCCTATTTGGTACGTGCGAGTGCGCGGCCTGTATGATCATAGGCGTGCGCACGGGGGGGGGGGGCAGGGGGGGCGGCCGCCCTCCCTAATGCGGCCACCCCTTCTAATGTTCGGAAATGAAAATCTGGGCAGAAAAATTCTGAATATGTCAATGCCGAAATGGAATACTCAAATAATTAGTTTTGTAACAAAAATATGGGGGGGTATATATTTCCTGCCCCCCCTAATGAAAAATGCTGCGCACGCCTATGTGTATGATAAGACGAAGAATCGCATTTTGAAGCCGAAATCCATGAAATTTGATTCTTGTTCCATTGATATCGATCACCGTCTTTTCATTTTCTGTACGATAAGACGAAAAATCGCGTTTTCAAGCCAAGATCCATGAAATTTGATTTTTTTTTTTTTTTCATTCGCTTCGATCACCGTCTCTTCATTTTCTGTACGATAAGACGAAAATTCCCGTTTTCCAAGCCAAGATCCAGGAAATTTCATTTTTTTTTTTTACATTGAAATCAATCACCGTGTCTTCATTGCATGTATGATTAGACGAAAAATCGCGTTTTCAAGCCAAGATCCAGGAAATTTGATTTTTTTTTACATTGACATCAATCACCGTCTCCTCATTGCATGTATGATAAGACGAGAAATCGCGTTTTCTAGCCAAGATCCATGAAATTTGATTTTTTTTCATCGACATCGATCACCGTCCTTTCATTGCATGTATGATAAGACGAAAAATCGCGTTTTCAAGCCAAGATCCATGAAATTTGATGTTTTTTTCCTCCACATCGACCACCGCCTCGTCATTGCTGGTATGATAAGACGAAAAATCGCATTCGGGCACTCGCACGTATCCAATAGGACAAATTTTGTTATTATTAATTTTCTCAAAAACGGTGAAGGAGCAATTAATAAAAGCTAGGGAGCAATTACGATTAATTACGAGCAATTAAGGAGCAATTGTTTGACATCAAAATCATTGGGAAATTCGAAAGTGGCGGGCCATGCAACCTTCCATAGGTCCGCGTATGCAGGGTGAAGCGGAAACATGTGTGTCTCCATGAACCTTTACTTTATGTTTCCACAGCGAACTTTCCACGGTTTATTTTTCGCGTTTCCGAGGAAGGTATGAATATTTTCCTCCTAAAAATGGACCATCAATCACCGACAAACGATTCCACGTCGATTTGCATCGATACTTATTAAATTCATTTTTATCGAGGGGCCAAGAAAAAAAAAATCCCTAGGAAATTTTATTAATCGATTTATTAATTAATGCATCACCGACAAACGTCCGGATTAGTCCATCATTCACCAACAAACGGCCGACAAACGATTAAAATCATAATTAATCCAATCGGGGCAGGTGAGGGGCTAACTATAGGGAGTTCCATAATTCTATCTAACAGTGCCGTCACAAGCGCTATCTAGCGGCTAATGCCAGGTACTCTGATCGCTGTTGTCCCGGCTCTCTAGTGGTGGCCACTCTTCTCTAATTTTTAAGAAAATCGGTTTGTTACACTGAAGATAACGAAGGAGGAGAAAATTCTGACGAGCAAACGGGTCCTGGATATCTTTAGAAAATCGTATCTCAGCTCTTCGGGCACCGATTAAGTCGAAGTAGGACTCAAACGTAAGCTTTTCATGCTCATGTTCTAGGATAAATATTTCAATCCCGTATATGTAGCGAGGCGGAAGATCACACAGATAATAATTCTCCCCACCACCCGAATAGCTCCCGTTCGGGTAAAGAGACTCGGTCCGAGTCTCACGCGGCGTATTAAAAAATTTTTTTTAATGTACTTGGCGCGAGACTGTACCGAGTCTCTTGATCTGCTGTACTATGGGACTTGTTCAACAGCATTTTGTCATAAAAATGTGGATGTAAGGAAATTTTTGAGAGTTTAAAATTAGGTCGGTTACGCGGACATCGAGACCAAAAATATACCATGGTTTACACGTGTAAAAAACGCTTTTTATTTGGTGGAAAACATGTGAAATATACCAGCACACAGAAACGTGTTTTCCACGTGTTTTCCACGGGTTTTCCTGGTATACAAGATACGTTGATTGAATGATGTGTGGTCCACGTATAATTTTTCAACTTATGCCGACTTTCCACATTGGACACGTTTAATATACGTATATTCGACGTACCTGTGTTTATTGGGTGTGCGAGGACATTAAGGTAGTTGTGCTGCTAAGTGCGTTTTCTATAAAATCGGCTGAAATTTTTACCACACTTTCATTTACATGAAATCTAGTTGTACGAATTAATTCAGAATTTTTTACCGTCTGGAACGCGAAATAATGGCACTCAAAGTTGGAACTTTTTACACGCGTTCCCCATGTTACGTATATGGAAACCGCATATCGCTAATTTTAGTGTGAAAACCGTTCTATAGATTGTTACGAAAAACTAGGATATGATGGAAGGATATTTCAGGAATGCTAGTATAAAAATTCCGATTAATTTACCGTTTAGTTTCGCTGGTACAACAATAATAGTCACTCGATCCGCACTAACTTTCAGCGTGGAAAGGGTAGCCGGGTGCGAGTGCGCGCGCGTCGGTATACAGAGCGCGAGAGAGAGCGGTCCCCTGTGCGAGTGTGTGAGAGCGGTTTGACTACAAACCCAACCAAAAGTTCACGGCACATAGCCTATACCACTCAGTGACTTGAGCATGCACTGCGCGCGCGATTTGTGAGTCCGACTGTCGCGGCACAACTACCTTAACAACGACCCGCGCGGGCTGGGATACAAACTAGTGACCCGAAAGCTCGGAGCCTTGAAATCGCCCAACGTCATGAGCGCAACCGCCATGGGCAATATTGTCACGAGCCTGTTCCCCAGCCACCCGGTGCAGACGTGGACGGACATAGGAAATGTCGGAGAAGTACCGCCTTTCGACGAGAAAGAACTGGAGAAAGCTGTCACATCTCTGCACAACAAGAAGGCACCCGGGCCTGACGGCATACCGAGTGAGGTCTTGAAAGCTGTGCTCCGAAATCGCCCGCGGCTGCTGCTGGATATGTACAACGCATGCCTGGCGGCGGGTACCTTCAGTACCCGATGGAAGGTCGCGCGGTTGTCCCTAATCGGCAAGGGCAAGGAAGACCCCGACCTGCCATCTTCATACAGGCCGCTATGCATGTTGGATACCGCAGGAAAGGTACTGGAGAAACTCCTCCGCTCAAGGCTGCTCGCCGTAATCCAGGACGCGGGCGACCTCTCGCCGGCGCAGTATTGATTTAGGAAAGGACGCTCGACTGTGGACGCAATCCTGGAGGTTACGGAGGCGGTGAAGAGAGCCGAAGACCGAAACCCGCACTCCCGACGCATAGTCCTCCTGGTGACGCTGGACGTAAAAAACGCTTTCAACTCCGCCAAATGGAGCGACATACTCGAAGCCCTGGAGACCGGCTTCCAGATTCCAAAGTACCTGCAAAGGATGTTCCAGGACTACCTGCGCGACCGCGTACTAGTCTACGACACCACAGAAGGGCAACGGACGATAGCGGTCACAGCGGGGGCTGCCCAGGGACCCATCCTGGGACCGGACCTGTGGAACGTGGCATACGACAAACTGCTACGAGTAGAAGTTCCTGAAAAAACGTGACTCGTTGGGTACGCCGACGATGTGGCTGCTCTAATCTCGGCCCGCAGCGTCGAACAAGCCCAGCTGAAACTCAACATCGTGATGCGGAATATCAATCGCTGGATGACGACGCACGGACTAGAACTGGCGCTTCACAAAACAGGGATGGTGATCCGTAGCAAAAAGAGAATCCCCAGGGCAATACCAATGACCGTTGGTGAGGAGATCGTGCAACCTAAACGAGCAGAGAAGTACCTTGGCATCCTCGTGGACAACAAGCTGAGTTTCGTCGATCAGATCCGGAGCTCCGCAGACAAGGCAGCCAAGGGAGTCACAGCGCTGAGTAAGCTGATGGCCAACGTTGGCGGGCCAAAGGCCACCAAACGACGGCTTCTCATGACCGCGGTGCAGTCAGTCCTACTGTACGGCGCCGAAGTGTGGGCAGATTCCCTCACCAAGGAGAAGTACCGAAAACGCCTAGGCCAGGTACAAAGAAGATCGGCGCTCAGGGTTGCCTCGGCGTATCGTACAGTCTCCGAACCGGCGGTCCTGGTGATAGCCGGAGTCATCCCCATCGCGCTCCTCGCGAGGGAACGCAAGGCGGTTCATCAGAGAAATGCTGAAACTGCGAGGAAAATAGTAAGAGAGGAAGAGAGGGCGAGCACGCTACACACCTGGCAGACGGAGTGGGAAAGGGAGCCTAGAGGACGATGGACGGCGAGGCTCATTAAGAACGTCGGGGAATGGGCCAAGAGGCCACACGGTGAAGTCGACTACTACCCTTACTGCCCAGGGGTGAGGGACGATGCAGACCACACGTTCTTCGCATGTGGACACTGGGCGCAAGAAAGGGACGCCCTGGAAGCAGAGATCGGTCGGCAGACCCCCGAAACTGTAGTCGGGGCAATACTCAGCAACGCAGATCAGTGGACTCGGGTGATACAATACGCCCATACTATCCTGAGACGAAAGAAAGCTGACTTGGACGAGACGGACGAGTGAAACAACACGAACAACAGTAACAAGACGAAAGCCTGAAAGGCGGAAATGAAAGGCCCACCTTGAAGTAATGTGGTAAACGGTCCCGAGGTGGTGTCCTGGAGACAGAGAGAGGAGTTTTAGTGGGTAGTCCATACCCAAATATGGTAGTCCTACACTCTTTGCCGTCCATGATTCACCATGACCCACCATGATCCCAGCTGTTTGACTATCGCCAAATTGACACTACGACGCCCAAAACAGTCGTCTGACAGAAACGTAGATTTCCTTTGTTCAATTATTAAATGTGTCTCAGAAGCGAACTACCAAAGAGTGTAGAAGTATCCGTCTAGCGTAAGTGAGCATAGAACACGATAAAACGTTCTGGAAGCTCACGTTATGACGTATTATATGCATAACCAAAAATATTGCTAACGTTTATTTATTTGCGAGAAACACTAGTTACATTTAATTAGAACTAAGCTTTCGAGCAAGTGAAAAACTGATGGAACAGGTCAGGAATCAGACAAAAATGCCCTTTAGGTCTTAGGATACACCTTCGAATCCGCTATTAAAATGGCAATTAACGACATGACGTCGCCGTAAAAGTACCTAACGAACCTATCACGACGGAACTCATACAAGCGTATATGGGGTGATCCGTGAGTAAAATAAAAAATATTGGCCTTTACCAAAATGTCTTGGGTGCAATAGTTTTTTCAAAAAATCAATAATTACCATAACCAATCAGTATCGATCTTTAGCAATTTGCGCGCGAAACCATAAGAAGAGCGGTTGCTGTGCATCCGCGCTCGTTGCTATAACAAAAGCCGCGTGCGCCGCATCAAACCGCGTCCACTACAGTGCAGGGTGAGTCATTTTTGTGGATTCAACGCGTTGAATATCACGCCGGTTCAGTTCGACTTGATGGATTTTGAGATTTTTTTTTCACCACCCAGTGTTTTTTTTTTGTCTCGAACCCTCGGGGGGGGGGGTCACTGGGGGGTTTAAATTCAAAATGGCGATTGAATCGACCTTCTGCTTGTTTTCGATTTTTTTTCCTAAAAAAATGTTTTTTATTTTGGATAACTCGGCCATTTGTAATTTTACGAAATACCGTGCAGACCAAAATTGTAGGAGATTTGTTCCTCTACACGTCTAGTCCACACAATCTTTTTTCGAGGATTGACTCGCTGAATCTTTTGGGGTGAAAACAGCGCAACTCCAATGAATGTATGTATATTGTATGTATATTTGTTTATTATGCCGTAGCCTAGTGGGCCATTGGGCAAAGCAACGATTACAAGAAAAAGGTTACAAAGAAGTAAAAGAAAAAAGGCTACAGAGAAAAAAGAAAAATTAAGTTAATAAATAGAAAATATGAACTACAAAAGTAACACAGTAGAAAAATGAGGAGAGGGGATAAATGAATGGAGTGACTTTATCACTTCATTAGAGTGAAATTTTTCACTCCAAAAGATTTGAGTGAACAAATCACTCCAAGAAAGAATGACATTTCACTCGATTAGAGTGGATAATCACTCAATTGGAGTGAATAATCACTCTATTGGATTTTCGCTCTTTTCAGTATCACAGGAGTGAATTTTCACTCCAATGGAGTGAATTTTCACTCCAATGGAGTGAGTTTTCACTCCAAAAACTTTGGAGAGGATATTTTTGGAATTAAACTTGAAAAGCCACACCAAATTCAGAAAATTGCATTTTCTCTTCCATTCTCAGATCCACGGCATAAATGGATACAACCAAACTTCCCGAGAATCAAACTTTAAACAATTCCGATCGCAACCTTATTCTGATAAATTCAATGCTTAAGGTCGTACGACAATGATGGAGAAACAGAGAGTAAACTTTTTTCACACCGCCAAATTAGTCATAATGACGAGCCACTATGGAAACTTGATATTCAGGTTTAATTCGACATTTCCAACGATAATTAGGTGTTTGTGATTTTTTTTGATAATTTATTTCGATTACTTTACTCCAGGGCTTGAACTAAGAATCGACCTGAATTTTAAAATGACAACGAGCCACTTTGAAAGTTGATATTTAGGTTTAATTCGATTATTCAAAAAATGACAAACACCTAATTATCGTTAGAAAGGTCGAAATTAACCTGAATATCGATTTTCAATAGTGGCTCGTCATTATTTTAAAAGTCGGGTCGATTCTTAGTTCAAGCCCTGGAGTAAAGTAATCGATGTGAATTATTAAAAAAATTACAAATACCTAATTATCGTTAGAAAGATCGAAATTAACCTGAATATCGATTTTCGATCGTGGCTTGTCATTATTTTGAAACTGAGTCAGAATTTCACTTCAAGCCGCGGAGTAAAGTAATCGAAATTAATTATTAAAAAATTACAAATACCTAATTATCGTTAGAAAGGTCGAAATTAACCTGAATATCGATTTTCAATAGTGGCTCGTCATTATTTTAAAAGTCGGGTCGATTCTTAGTTCAAGCCCTGGAGTAAAGTAATCGATGTGAATTATTAAAAAAATTACAAATACCTAATTATCGTTAGAAAGATCGAAATTAACCTGAATATCGATTTTCGATCGTGGCTTGTCATTATTTTGAAACTGAGTCAGAATTTCACTTCAAGCCGCGGAGTAAAGTAATCGAAATTAATTATTAAAAAATTACAAATACCTAATTATCGTTACAAAGGTCGAAATTAACCTGAATATCGATTTTCAATAGTGGCTCGTCATTATTTTAAAAGTCGGGTCGATTCTTAGTTCAAGCCCTGGAGTAAAGTAATCGAAATTAATTATTAAAAAAATTACAAACACCTAATTATCGTTGGACAGGTCGAAATTAACCTGGATATCGATTTTCGATGGTGGCTTGTCATTATTCTGAAACTGAGTCAGATCTTCAGTTCCAGCCGCGGAGTCAAAACACACGAGTAAAGTGTTCGAAATAAATTACGCAAGGAATTATTTCATTAATTATTCCATAAATTATCCTTGGAAATTGTCAATTCAACAAGAATACGAAGTTTCAATAGTTCATTCTTCTTATTTTACGGTTAATCACTGAAAAGGTCCGTTCGCGGGAACTCCGAGCGGACCCGCGGCGCGGGATCGGCGGGTTAGCTTTAGTGTCATGAAGGAAGAAAAAACTCCTGCTTTTATTATGTGTTTCATTTACATCGGCGAACTGTATCAAATTGTTTGACTCCGATCGTCGTTTTGTTTCGCGACGGCCCTATGCCGGTGGCTTGTCTGTGCCAGGATTGGCAGACTTAAAGTGACCATAACTCGTTAACCGTTGCTTTGAAAAAAAAATTTCACGAACAAGTTTCGTCTTAAAATGATCCAAGGCATCCGCCAGTAATACTGAAAATGATGTCATTCCGGATCACCCTGTACGTATTGATACCTGCGCGGAATAACCATCAATCAGAGTACGGTTGGAAAAGCAGCTATGTCAAAGACTGCTTGGAAAAGCAGTTAACTGTAAAGTCAACTTCAAAAAGTGGCTATCTCGCTCCTGAAATCGTTTCATCATGGATTTTATGAGATTAACGAATGTCAGGGTCGAGATAGCCGCTTTTTCAAGCTGACTCTGAGATCGCTGAATTTACAAGTGAAGTCGAAGGTGAGAAGCTGCTCTTACAACCGGACTTTCAAATAGCTGGTTATTCCGCGCAGGCACCGATACGTGGATTAAGCCTATGGGGGGATACCGTATCATAAAACACAAAACGCGCCTGAAACTCTACCTCTGTGGTAGTGTGGAAGAGTTTTTACTCTCTGCTTCCTCGTCGTTGGCGTACGGCCTTGAACATTGATTTCACGAATAAAAAGGTTGGTACCGAAATTGTTGGAAATTTGATTCTCCACAAGTTTGGTTATGTTGATTCAGGCTGTAAAGTTGAAAGTAAACGAGATGAGGCAAATAATTTTGAAATCTGCGCGTTTTTTCTGGATTCATCAAAAAAATATTGAATTTTGGAAAATTAATATGGGGACCAAAATTGTTCAAAATTTGATTATCTACAAGTTTGCTTGTATCCATTTATGCCGTCAAGTTAAAAATTGACGAGATAATGTAATCTTTCAAATTCAGCGGAGCTTTTCAAGTTTCATTCCAAAAATATTGACCCAAGAAGAAATATTGTAATCAATAATCTTGTAGAGGATTCAATTTCCTACAATTTTGGTCCTCACGGTGTTCCGTTAAAATGAAAAATCTCCGAGTTGTTCGAGAAAAACCTTTTTCGAAATAAAAATCGAAGACAAGCAAAAGCTCGATTTGGGAACCATTTTGGATTAACACTCCAAATCCCCCCCAAGGTATGAGACGAAATAACACCGCCATCGAATCATTTCCCGGTTAGATCTTCATCGCATATGACTGGACGATGGATTTCGGACCGATTGGTCATGTACGTAACGTTTGCCGGGGTAATAATTAAAACAGGACATAAGATTTGATCGGGCTGGGATTTTTATTCTTCAATTGAGAATGAATGTCTCATCAATTTATTAATTTCTGTTTCTGTAAAAAAGAATATTTTCATTCAAACATTGTTTCGAGTTCTGTTTTCAATTTCAGTTGTGCGAGAAAAAAATTACCGAACTTGTTCACAATTGTTCAAAATGGCCTTCATCATTATTCAAATTTGACGAACTTTTAAATTCTCCGGAAGCCACCCCTGGCGCAAATTCCGAAACGAAACAATAGTTGGTTCACGTTCACGGTCGAAACATCAAGCCAGTTCCACGCTTAATATTCGGCAAACAACTCGGAACGATTTTGAGGATTTTTTTCAGAAATTTTATTTCCGAGAACTGGCGTGATATCCTTTCATCGCATATTTTGTTGGTACGAATGTTTGGATTCCATGTAGGTACACGGTTTATTTCGGAATTTTCAATAGACGTTTCCGTGTTCTCAATTGCAGGTCGGGACTCAGAAGAGTCTGGAAAATATGGAAAGCACAGCACATGTTTTTCAGTGACCCCCGAGCTATTCATGTAAATCAAAAAAAGAAATGCGAAGTTCCCCCAAATCCCTTCGACCCGAGGAAGAAAATATTAGTTTGTGTGTTGCAGGCGGGTGTGTTACGTGTACTGAGTCAATAAGCTCATACATGCGCCCCTGCCATGTCCTTTCCATATCTGCTGGCCAAATCTCACTTTTCATGCCTGTAAAAGGAGGCGCAAAACGGATCTTTTCGGCCCTCGGGCGGAAAAGTCTTGTGTACGCTCGCTGGGAGCAGGTAAAAGAGACTACTTTCTCGCCCTGGGGCATAAAGTCCTTTTTCGCGCACGATCACTAGGCCTTACAAGAGGCATTTCCACAGAGCAGGTGTTTAGAAACATGTCGTGTGTATCACGGGTGGTACACGATTTCCACTTGGGTGAACGGCAGCCTCGCTACGCTCAAGTGACTTTTTTTCACAATCATTTAAGCGCTGGCTTTCCGCACTAGATACGCAATGTACTGTTATCGCTGTATCTTCGTAAAAAACGAGATGATTATGGAGATTTTTCAACCGCTAGCCCGTAGAAACCTGCTGCTTAAGGGGAAACGCAAGCTGATTCACACTTGAAATTTTCAAAACCTGTTTGAGCAGCCAAAACACATTCGATTGATGTGAATTCGATATCAGTGACGTAGAAAAACTTAATGAAGGGCCTAAGAGTCTTGGATTTGCGAAAACCGAGACGTAATTACCGTTTTTTTTTAACAATATTGTTCCGTAATCAAAGGAAGTGCTGCCCCTCTCCACTAGGGGCAGCACTTCCTTGGGTTACAGAACAATATTGTTACACAAAATTCTGATTATGTCTTTCGATTTTCGCCAATCCAAGACTCTTAGGCCCGTCGTTGAGTTTTTCTACGTCACTGATATCAATTTCACATCAATCGAATGTATTTTAGCTGCTCAAATAGGTTTTGAAAATTCCGAGTGTAAATCACGCACTCGGAAACAGCTTGCGTTACACCTTAAGTCGTAGCACGTACAAAACTCTTCAATGGTCGAGTCATTGACGGATGTAGCGTAGAAAACCTTTCATTAACCATTCACAAATCGGGGGATAACAATACAATTTTCCCGAGGAGCTGACGACGATCCATTACTTGTTGCCAGAAATGATCAGTCTTACAGAAATGTACATCACGTGATGGGTGATGAATATCCGAACGATTAGGTATGTTATACAACTTTTCCTTAAGTAATATTCAACAGAGAACATGAGATTTGATTCGGCTAGGATTTTTATCCCTTTCAATAAAATGAATCATTTTATTTATTTATCAATTTCTACTTGAAAACAATAGTCAAACTTCATTTTTGTTCTTAGTTAACAGTTCTAAATAGTATCGAGAGGATAGTATACAAAAATGACAAAAGTTGTTTAAACTTTTTCGAAGTGGCTCCCGTTATTTTCTAGGCGCAGTCTCGCTCTGCGGACGATCGTTCACGAAAGACGTTCCAGCATATCGTCGGTGATAATAGCGATGACTGCATGTGATTTCATAAGCAGATCATCGAACGTCGTGGGCGGGTGACCGTACACGTATTTTCTCATGTGCCTCTGAATAGGAAAGAATCCAGAGGGGTAAGATCGAAAGATCTTGGGGACCACGCCACCGACCCTCTGCATCTGATGCATCTGTGATTGAACTGCCGCCCAACCCAATCACGAGCTTGGCGAGTCCAGTGCGAAGGGGCTCGTTCTTGCTGAAAGTACATCTGGCGCCGGGTTCGGAATGGCAAGTCCTCCAGCAACTCTCGTAGATCGTTATTCAAAAATTGCACGTTATTCAATATGCTGGTCCGTTCAGTATGTCCGGCGGTATGCCGGGCCTCATATGAATAAATGTCCCGACTAGAAATTAAGTCAGGCATGCCCGTGTAATGCAAGGTTCCACATGGGCCTGATCAGGCTGTACTACTAAATACTAGAGCCTGATCAGGCCCATGTGGAACCTTGTGTTACATCAGGGTCCTATCAGGGCCTTACTCCCGCCTGCTTCGCCCCTGATTAAATTTATAGTCGGGGTGTTTCTTCAGCACTTGCGAATGATCCTGCAGACCGATCAAATGATTCATCGCAGTTGTTAGAACAAGAATAATTAACGGAGTGATGAAATTCAATTATGCAAAGTAGCACTGCCATCGAGATTTTACTCACAATTTTACTTCCGATCATTCCGATCCAGATTTTGATCCCCCAGCGGTCGCGAAACCTGCGAAGAAACAACTTTGGATTTTCTTCGGCAAAGTAGCGGCTGTTCGTTGCGTTCAGAATCCTTTTTCGATCGAATTTCAACTCCTCTGTGAACATGATTGACTTTACGAAATCTTTATCGCGCTTATGTTGGGTCAACAACCACTCGCAGTACTCTTGACGACCTCGATAATCCTCTGGATTCAAATGATGAAAGGGTGTGTCATACCTACGCCGTGGTGGCAGATTTTCGTCCAGCAAAACGCGGTGGACGCTTGAATGGTTACGGCCAATACGAAGTCCAATTGCCCTGGTACTGAGCGATGGGTCAGCGTGAGCAATGTCCAAGACATTTTCGGCGAATCTGTAGTTTTTAACGACTCCACCAACATCTGCACGCCTTCGATCGAACGATCCCGTTTCGATAAGACGATTGACAAGTCCCAGGATCGTCGTGTGATTAGGATGCCGACGATGGGAGAAACGATAAGCGTATACCCTTGCGGTTTCCCGCGCTGATCGGTTACACTCGCCGTATAAAACAACCATTTCTGCGTACTCCCTATTCGTATACATTACTCTCAAATGATCTGCAACGATTTTCTTCAAACGAACGAATTTATCAATAACCC
The DNA here is from genome assembly GCA_018257835.1 of Euura lappo. Taxonomy (NCBI): domain Eukaryota; kingdom Metazoa; phylum Arthropoda; class Insecta; order Hymenoptera; family Tenthredinidae; genus Euura; species Euura lappo. The sequence goes on along the minus strand of JAEUYN010002079.1, from coordinate 79,241 downwards.
TTTTCAAATCTCGTTACTTGCAACAAACGCTGCGTAAAACAAACGCCCGTAAAACAAAACACGACGAATTTCAACCCGCGTAGATCGACACGGCTATTCGCGTATCCATGGCGATTGAGTTGTTTATTCATAGCGTTGTTTATTTCATTACGTCGTGATAACCTGATCAATTTTCGCGACACAAGTTTCGCATCAAAATTTAGTGAAATACATACAATTGAATGAAGAAAGTGGTTGCAAAATGATGTACGAGGATAGAGAGTACACGGAAATGATCTACGTTTACGGCGAGTGTCGCCGGAATGCGCATGCAGCCGCGTTGCTGTACGCTCAACGGTTTCCGAATCGTCGGCATCCGAACCACACGACGTTTTTAAACCTCGCACATAAATTCGAAACGACTGGATCGGTAAGACGGAGACGTGCGGAGGTTGGTGTCGTCCGAGACTACAGGTTTGAGGAAAATGTTTTGGATGCCCTTCACGCTGACCCAACGCTCAGTACGAGGGAAATCGGCCTGCGATTTGGCCGTCATCATGCCAGCGTCCACCGCGTGCTCATGGATGAAAATAAGCACCCATACCACTACACGCCCGTTCAGGAATTGCATCCGGGTGATACTGAACGTCGTCTCGAGTTTTGCGAGTGGTTGCTGGCGCAACATGAGGACAATGAAGATTTCGTCAAGTCAATCATGTTTACCGACGAATCAAAGTTCGATCGACAGGGGATTTTTAATCAACGGAATAGCCACTACTGGGCTGAAGTGAACCCACGGCTAGTCAGACCCCGAAATTTTCAAGTCCGCTGGGGAATTAATATCTGGGCTGGATTGTACGGAAACAAACTTGTGAGTAAAACTCGACATTCATTGATCGAAAATTCAGATTCCACTACAGCTTTGAGTTATTAAATTTCATTATTTTGTCATCAAATTTTTTTCTCGCTGACCTTGTTTTGGCATTTCTCGTTCCCTATTGGCCTGCTCGAAGATGGGAATTGTCTTCGGGCAATTGACATGAAAAAAAAATTCATTGTATTGAGTTATCGATTTTAACAGCTGATTGTTATTGGAATCGGGCAGGATTATTTGCCAGTGCATAAAAATATCACATTTTCCCAGATGGGACCCATCATACTGCCAGACATATTGAACGGACCGAGGTACGTCAATTTTCTTGACAATGATCTGCGAGAGTTGCTGGAGGACTTGCCACTTGAAGACCGGGGCCGCATGTATTTCCAACAAGATGGAGCCCCCCCGCACTGGAGTCGTCAAGCACGAAATTGGATAGGGCGACAGTTTAATAACCGGTGGATAGGACGAGGAGGGCCCGTGGCATGGCCTCCAAGATCGCCGGATTTGACGCCGTTAGATTTTTTTTTTGTGGGGGCACATGAAAGAATACGTCTATCGTACCCCACCTCGGTCGCTGGAAGATCTTCGCATGAAGTTGCATGCAGCCACGGCTATCGTCACCGACGATATGCTAGATCGCATTCCGGATGAGATCGTCCGCCGAGCACAGCTATGCTGTGATAATAATGGAGGCTATTTCGAACAATTTCAGAAAGAACATTTGAAATTTCATAATTATTGTAAAACTGCAATAAAAACAACAAGAATTGTTCTATTATTTTTGACCAGAAATCGATAAGTTATTGATAGAATTTATTCTCTATCATTTCGATCGAGAAATACGGATCTCAGCCTTATTAAATCTCACGTTCTGTATTAATTATTATTTCAGTAAACATTGCGAATAAGTAATCGTTCGAAAAATCATCATTTATCACGTGAAGGGTTGCGCCACCCTGAGGGGGTGAAATGAGACGAGATTTTCATTTTTTTTTTTTTGCAGCTGGGGCATTCCATGTCAACTCGACCAATGATTTTCCCTCACTATTTTTGATTCGCTTCATAATTTTTTGTACTATTCTCCGAACACAAAATAGCTCTTCTGAATTTTTTCATATTTTTCCTGCCAACCCTTATTTTTTTATGATTATTCAAACCTATCTCAAAAACGCATTTTTTTTTTAACTAAAAAAATTCTCAAAAATTTTATTTTCCATCTCGATCATTTTGACACCTGTCCGATGATGGGCCGATTTTTTTCCCCTTCTTTTTAGCACTTCAAACATTTTGAATGAACAAAACGCCAGTTTTCAACGTTATACGAAAATTCTAAAAAAATTCCCAAATACCCCGTGGTCAATTCTGGATCTAATACCTCAAATATTCATGGATTCAGAACTGACGACGGGGTATTTGGGAATTTTTTCAGAATTTTCGTAACGTGGAAATGTGGCGTTTTGTTCGTTCAGAATGTTTAAAGTGCTAAAAAGAAGGGAAATAAAAATCGGCCCATCATCGGACAAGGTGTCAAAATGATCGAGATGGAAAATGAAATTTTTGAGAATTTTTTGAATTTAAAAAAAAATGCGTTCTTGAGATAGGTTTGAATAATCATAAAAAAATAAGGGTTGGCGGGAAAAATCAGAAAAAATTCAGAAGAGCTTTTTTGTGTTCGGAGAATAGTATAAAAAATTATGAAGCGAATCAAAAATGGTGAGGGAAAATCATTGGTCGAGTTGGCATGGAATGCCCCAGCTACATAATGCATATTTGTCATTTGTACTTTTAATACACTTTCAATTAAAAATTTCAATTTTTTAAACGTATTTTTTCTATCTTAAAATTAATTGAGATAATTAGCGCATCTCAAATTGATCGAAATATCCTTGGTTGAGTGATCAATCCCATAGAGCAGGGGTGTGTAAAAAATCTTAACGCGCGTGGCAGCGTATTGAATCCACTAATTATGAACTTATTTTTCAAAGGAAAAAAAAGCTTGAAAAGCTGAAATATCCAAGGTCGCATTTTTTTCGGATCTTGAGAACTGGAATTTTCATTTTTCTATGCATTTGTAACAAGACCGCTGCCACCAGTGTAACAAGACCGCTGCCACCAGTGTAACAAGCCTAAGCAAGTCAAGTATTTTATATGGGTTCAATCCCGTGTAAAATACATAAAAGTACACGAAGGTGTGAAGCGGGCGATATTTCAATAAGAGTATCCAGCGTAGAACAGAAGTGATTATATATTCAACAGATTTATTCAGACAAGTGATTTAAAAGAGAGTACAACAGTTCTTATTCCTAAGAGAGTAGTTCCAGAAGTGAGTCCAGCTAATTCAGTCAAGACTGAAGAAGCCAGCGGGAAGGGTGAGGGGAGTGCATAAGACTGACCAAGCTATCCCACGGTACGCGAAGTATCGGGTGATGCGCCGTCAGGCTTATGCGAAAAGAGTAAGATAGCGGGGTGCAGATATTCTAAGATCTAGTTAACTAAGTCTAAGTCTAAGTCTAAGTCTAAGTCTAAGTGCGTGTGTGTGTGTGTGTGTGTGAGAGAGTGTGTGAGGGTAGGCGTCGTATGGGCCGTGGGACCAGACGTGACACCCCCCCCGTTAGATGAAACATAGGGTGTTAAGCATGTGTTTCAAGTAAAGAAGGTATAAACTAAAAAAATAAGGTTCGATTACAATTATGATGTAACTTAAATTTAAATGTGCTTAAGGTTAGTTTACAATGTTTTCTTATGATTACTTAAATTTTGGAAATTATTTTAAAATGGTGATTCGATTTTTTAATGTTGTTTGTGTTGTTGTGAATTTGGTTTACAATGTGAATGTGTTTAATTTTTGTGTGACATATGAAGTTAACTATTGATTGAAATTTACTTATGGATATGAATTGATACAATTTGGTGCATTGATCTTAAGGGTAAATGCGCTTAAGGTTAGTGCGCGTTTAAGCGGGTTAGTGAACTTTGTTTTTGAAAATTGGTTTATTGGATATTGTTGGTCAAATACAAATGTCATCTATTGGCTATTCTTAATTCTAAAATGAATGCAATAAGGTTGTTGTAATTTTAATTTAATTGTTTTTATCGGTCTTATGTGGTAGATGTTGAAAGGAAAACAAATTATTTATTGGATGTTGGTGAATACAAATGTGTCTTAGTATTATACTTAATTTTTAATTGAAATGAAATGGTGGGTAATTGATATTTCGAAGTGGTGGGGGTTGTTTCTAAAGTTTCGAATAATTTTGATACAAATGTTCTTGGTTTTGTGGCTAATGGATAATAACAATATATTTCTTCGAGGGGTTTGTTTTAATGCATGAAAAACGTACAATAATTGTTAATTGTAAATATTGTAATACTAAGCTTATATTTAAAAAAATGTGTTGTTAAACTAAATTTCGAAGGATGATCAAGAATGCGTCGCAAGAATCTGTTTTATCTTGCAATCGGTTACTTTGGAAAAAAATGGCAAATCTTTAAGTTCGATTTAAACTGATATAATTTTATGCGAACGATTTTTGTAACATAAAAGGGAAAATAGGGTTGGATTCTGGAAATTGCTTGAAAATTAATTTGTCTGGTTTGATAAGTCGAAAGCGAGTCTGTCGGTTGATGTAAGTTTTTTTTTTTTGGAAAATCGTTGTCAATAGGGTAGTTGTAGTTTGAAACTATATTGAGGGGTCAGAGATTTCTGCGGGAGGAAGGACGGATATTACCATCGGTTAATCAAAAGTATCGCTGTTAAGTTCGCGTTCGTCAATCGGATGTTTGCTGTGTTGGTTTGAATGTGTGTGAGTCGTTGATAAGCGAACAGGAGTGTCAGGTGTTTGGTCTGAGTCTACAGCTGATGAAGGAGAGGAACGATGTGGAGGAGATCTGCGTTTGATCGTATGAAGAGGAGATAAGGCGTTGGATGGCGGAGAGTCTGCAATAGGGTCAGGGGGTCGAGGAGGAGGTTTTGTTTCCAGGTCTGATGCGTCATTGTGCTTTTGCGGTGTTGTGGGGTCAAAATTGCAAACCGTGATCTTTATATCTGTATCTTTGAAAATGTATTTTATCATGGTACTAACCCAATTCCAATCAAGTTCGGCTAAGCCGCATCCTAGTCTCGGTATCGATATAGATTTCTTTCCGTCTTTTGATAGGGCCCGTTTCAAATTTTGCAAGGTGTTATACATGGTTTCCGCTGTGGGTTCGAGCAAATGTTTGTCTTTCGTGATCAGGTTGTAAATCGTGCGTCGCGGGTGATTTACTGCGATAATGTCTTTGAGGTTCGGTTTCATTGCTCTCAGTATCTTCTTTTGAATCAATCCCTGTTTTGCCATTTGGCTTGCAATGCCAAGCGATGCTGTGCAGTCAGCTGAGATGCAGTGTGCTAAATTATCTTTTTGTTTTAATAAATCGTCCTGTATTTCTATCACGTTTGGATTGTCAAATCTTGGGAGAATGTTTAGGTTTTTCCTGAACTCGAGGTATGTTGGTGAAACTTCCGGATCGAGGTCTCGCGAGGTACCGGCCGTAGGTTTCGTATTTGGATCAGGAGGGCGAGGAGGAGGTAGAATCTCGGATGACGGTCCTTTTCTATTTGGATCTGGAGGTCGAGGAGGAGGTAGAATTTCGGATGACAGTCTTTTCCTATTTGACTCTGGAGGTCGAGGAGGAGGTAGAATTTCGGATGACAGTCTTTTCCTATTTGACTCTGGAGGTCGAGGAGGAGGTAGAATTTCGGATGACGGTCTTTTTCTATTTGGATCTGGAGGTCGAGGAGGAGGTAGAATTTCGGATGACAGTCTTTTTCTATTTGACTCTGGAGGTCGAGGAGGAGGTAGAATTTCGGATGACAGTCTTTTCCTATTTGACTCTGGAGGTCGAGGAGGAGGTAGAATTTCGGATGACAGTCTTTTCCTATTTGACTCTGGAGGTCGAGGAGGAGGTAGAATTTCGGATGACAGTCTTTTTGTATTTGACTCTGGAGGTCGAGGAGGAGGTAGAATTTCGGATGACGGTCTTTTTCTATTTGGATCTGGAGGTCGAGGAGGGGGTAGAATTTCGGGTGACGGTCTTTTTCTATTTGATGCTGAACGGTCAGAATCCTCTGTGAGCTTGAGTTTGATTGCTTTGAATCTCTTATCGCGTATCTGTTCTCGTGTTACCTTGCGCTCTGCTACGCCAAGCGAGGCTGTGCTGCAGTCAGCTGGGCTGTACTGAGCTGATTGTGAGTTCAAACTCGCATTCATTTCGTTGACGTTTGAAATGACTAATGGAGACTGGTCGTCTAAATCTACAAGGGATCGGCTGACAGGTGTTGTAGTTTTTGGATCAAGATCTCGGGATGTACCGGCTATTGGTTTTATTGGATTACTCCGCGGTACTGCTTTGTGTTCAACAGTTTTTCTTTTAACGACGTAACGTTTCGAGGGTAAAATCCTCGACTTAGATTTTGAAATTCGCTTTCGACCTTCCTTGTTAATTTTTCTATTCTTTGAATTTGAAGGACTTTTAAATATGCCTGATTGATGGTTGGAGACGGTGGAAGATTTGAAACGCTTGTCGTTATCTCGTTTGCGTGTCGCCTTACGCTCTGCTACGCCATGTGAGGCTGTGCTGCAGTCAGCTGGACTGCAATGAGCTGAGTTATCTTTTCGATTGATAATATTCGCGTTTAATTCTTTGGCAATCGAATCAGTTGTTGGAGGCAGGTCGTCTGAATGTGTGACGAAATGGCTCAACGGAAGTTCAATTTTTGAGTGAAGGTCTCTAGCGGTACCGGTCATGGGTTTGGATTGACTATTTTGCGGGAAATATTCGCGTTTAACAGTTTTCGTTTCCGGGTCACGTTTTGAGAATGAAAACTTCGAATAAATAGGTTTTGAAATTCGCTCAGGATTTTTCTTAACAATTTTTCTCTTATCTGATCGTGAGTCTGGAGGAGTTTTAGGTGTCTCTGATTGATAGTGCGAGACCAAGGAAGATTTTGGACACTTGTTTTCGTCTCGCCTGTGTAGCGGTACTATATTACTTGCGGATTTCTCTTGAAAATGATTGTTGACTGTGGAAATTTGAGTTTCGCTACTTTTCTGTCTCTGTTGTTTTTCCGCGAGTTCAGCAATTAGATTTGTAACGTAAGGGACTGTGGTGGTATTTGCGTCTACAGGATCGTTCACCTGAGTGTACTCTGGTGTATTCGCGTCAGGGGTGTGGATGTGTTTAGCCTGTGCGTTCGCTTTGCTTGGATTTGAAACGTCTTTGTTATCAGCGTCGAATGTGTAATCTGAGTAGTCGACTCCACGTGCTGTTGTTTTCTTTTGCGGCTCCGCGCTGTGACACGATTCGGTATTTACTTTGCGTTTAACTGATTTTGGGTTTGGCAATATCATTCTCTCATCAGGATTTTCCGTAGTTTTTCGCAAAGCTGTTATAATTCCAGTTCTGAACGTTTGAACAGATTCTTGTCGATCTCGAGATTGCGTCACTAGAGCACGGTTTTCATACAAATCGCGGGTGTTCAGGTGATTTTTTGAATCGGTCAGTGGTACTTGAGATGTCACCGGGACTTTCGCTTTCGAACTTTCTGCTATCGTTTTATTGATTAATCCGACTATTAAACTAGTCGCATCTGGAAAAACATTCGGTAAATCGTCGTCGTCGTCGTCGTCGATTATTATTGGGTCATTCAATGGTTTCTCGAATTTTACGGACGCTCTACTCAAGTACGGACTGTCGGCGCGTCCACGCGGCGGTCCCGATACTCGTTTAAATGTTGCGCGTCGTTTGAGAATCGCTGTTGTTGTTGCTGCTGTTGCCAATCCGGCTGAGGAAAACGCGTGTAATTGACCTGCGTGTTATTTTGTTGCTGCTGATACGGATTATTAGGATTTTGAGGATCGTTTCTATCGTCGTATTGATCTGATTGATGTTGATAATTATTATGCTGTCCCTGATTATCGAACTGTGGTTGTTGCCCGTAATTTTTATAATGTGGCTGGTTGTGAGATTGAAACTTTTGATAATTTGGTGAATTATTAGAGCGCTGATTCTGGTTGTAACCATTGTTGCAGGGATTATGACTTTGCTGGTGGTTATAAGAACCTTTGTTATTGTTGTTGGATTGGTAGGATCCTGGATTTTGGGAATTGTATTGATCCTGGAGGTTTCTTTTGTTACAAAATTCGTATGAGTGACCGTTCCTGTTGCAAAATGTACAGTATTGATTGGCGCGCTGTCTCGATCTGCATTCTTCTGTGGAATGGCTGTTTCTGTTACAAAATGTGCAAAAATTTTCTGAATCGCGCTGTCTTGATCTGCATTCTTTTGTAGAATGGCTGTTTCTTTTACAAAATGTGCAAAAATTTTCTGGGCTGCGCTGTCTTGATCTGCATTCTTCGATCGAATGTCCCTGTTTATTACAAATTCTATTGCCATATTCTACAACGCTTTCGTTGTTTCTTTGCGCTGCGGTTCCGATCTGTGTCTGAATGTCCTGCAAGCTTAGTTTTGAGGAATAAGCGCGTCTCAAATTTTCTAATATTTTAGTCAAAGTTTCTGGGGTCCCAGATTGGACATACTCTTCTGCGGGACCTTCAATTTTGGCACAAACTAGCATCGTCAGGAGAGGTAATTCTCCTGGAGTGACTGAGCGAATAGCATATTGGGCTTTACGTATAAATGATTCTACTGGAATGTTCTGCCCGTTAAATGTGGGTACCATGCTTGCAGCACTTTGCGCGTTCAGAGACGGGATCGTCGCCGCGGATTCGACTGGAGGAGTCATTTTAATGCTAATTGTTTAAAAACTAATATTAATTCTATATTTTCGAGAGACTTACAAAGAGCTGAGTATGATGAGAATGGCGAGGAAGTATCGCATGGTTGCGATTGATGTAAGCTTCTTCTGACAAGGGGTTTGGGTGGTGGGGTGACGATCGGTGATCGTCGATGACGGCTGGCGGCTGCAACGGCTAGCTGCTGGGTACAGCTGGGCTCTGCGTCGAATTGATGTCGTCCTTATCTGCTTCTCTCGTTCGCTCAGGATACCGGGGCTCGTTCGGTGTGGAGATTTTTTTTTCGAATGACTCAATTGATTTTTGGTCTTCAATTAATTATTATTTTCTCGTCGTCTTATGTTTGCGAGAGATTTAATTTTCAATGGTTATCGCTGCGTCTGATTGGCAGGTTAGTCTCGTCGTCTTACGTTTGCGAGAGCACAAATTTTTATGAATCACTGTTCACTTAAATTTCTTAATGATTAATATTCCGTCGTCTTATTGAGAATGCGAGGTTTTCTTATTATTAACTTCCGTCGTCTTATGGTTGCGAGGTATTCTTATTATTATATCTTCCGTCGTCTTATGGTTGCGAGGTTTATTATTTTGTTTTCCGTCGTCTTATGGTTGCGAGGTATTTATTATTTTGTTTTCCGTCGTCTTATGGTTGCGAGGTATTTATTATTATTTTATGATTTATTGATTATTAATTATTGTTAAAACTAGTTTTTATCGACGGTGTGCTGATGGTTGACTTCTGGTGCACTTTTCACGCGTCGATATATTGTTGCACTTAATTAGAAACACTTGTTTTGGCGAATGCGTCTGTCGTATCGTTGATCTCTTCCTTTGGCTAGGCCTTTCGAATACGCTGCGCGCTAGTTAGTCGTTTTCCGGATTGGCCGTTTCCAGATTGTTGCTAACTAATCAAACTCTTTTCACTGAATCACCTTCTCACTTTTTTAAACTTCGTCACGGGGAACACCGCTGCCACCAGTGTAACAAGACCGCTGCCACCAGTGTAACAAGACCGCTGCCACCAGTGTAACAAGACCGCTGCCACCAGTGTAACAAGCCTAAGCAAGTCAAGTATTTTATATGGGTTCAATCCCGTGTAAAATACATAAAAGTACACCGAAGGTGTGAAGCGGGCGATATTTCAATAAGAGTATCCAGCGTAGAACAGAAGTGATTATATATTCAACAGATTTATTCAGACAAGTGATTTAAAAGAGAGTACAACAGTTCTTATTCCTAAGAGAGTAGTTCCAGAAGTGAGTCCAGCTAATTCAGTCAAGACTGAAGAAGCCAGCGGGAAGGGTGAGGGGAGTGCATAAGACTGACCAAGCTATCCCACGGTACGCGAAGTATCGGGTGATGCGCCGTCGGAGAAGCGCTATGCGAAAGAAGTAAGATGGCGGGGTGCAGATATTCCTAGATCTAGTTAACTAAGTCTAAGTCTAAGTCTAAGTCTAAGTGCGTATTATTGTGTGGATGTGTAGGGTAGGCGTCGTATGGGCCATTGGGACCAGACGTGACACATTCCATGATTTTACAGTATTTTGAAAAAAAGATTTTTGAAAAAAAATTATGGCGAGTGCGACCTTGTTCCTTTACCTGAATGATTTATTTTAATCTTCAAAGTTTTGCAAAAACTTCAGAATTTTCATTTTTCTTCGCGTTTCACATGATTTCAAAATGTTTGTAAAAAAAAGCCAAAAACAAGTGATAAAATGATGAAGACGACCTTGTAACGTTAGGAACAGGCAAATAAATTGAAAAGTGGGTTATGTGAGGGCTTATCCGCCAAACATACGACCTTTCACCTTTATTTATTGTTTCGGATAATTTTCATGAAATTGGTTTGACTGCAAAAAATCATAAGAATCAAGTATTATTTTACCCTTTCAGGGTGGCGTAAATTCTCGTGGAAACGATGATTTGTGGCAACCAGTGAAGAATGGTAACCAGCACCTCAGAAAAACTAGCCGAAAGCCTTCCCTGCCACGACCCCTGATACAAAAAAGAATACTTTGTTCACGTTTACGGGTGTAGTATCACACCAGCTCTGCGCCTAATGTTCGAAAAATAATACAGAAGAATTCTTCGGATTTTACGATTAGTTGAGGTTAAACTGGCGTGATACTTCCACCTTGAATTTGATAACAGTACTCATTTGTGTTACTGGTAGCACTAGGTGTGACTTCATGAAAATTTGAGAGTTCGTAAAAAAATCTTAAAATCGTTCAGTCAGAATTATTCGCCGAACAATAATCGTGAAACTAGCGTGATATTATGACCGTGAAAGTTGAAACTGTTTCATTTTATGGGGGGCGGCACGATAGTTACCTTCTAGAAAATTTCGAAGTTCGGAAAAAAATCCGTGAATTATATTTACCGTGAAACTGGCGTCATCGTTGGACCGCGTTCGTGAGAGGAAGTATTTGTTTTTTTTTTTTTTCCAAAAATCGATATTCCCGTTGATTTCGACCTTTCTAACGATAATTAGGTATTTGTAATTTTTTAATAATTAATTTCGATTACTTTACTCCGCGGCTTGAAGTGAAATTCTGACTCAGTTTCAAAATAATGACAAGCCACGATCGAAAATCGATATTCCGGTTAATTTCGACATTTATAACGATAATTAGGTATTTGTAATTTTTTTAATAATTCACATCGATTACTTTACTCCAGGGCTTGAACTAAGAATCGACCCGACTTTTAAAATAATGACGAGCCACTATTGAAAATCGATATTCAGGTTAATTTCGACCTTTCTAACGATAATTAGGTGTTTGTCATTTTTTGAATAATTAATTTCGATTACTTTACCCGCGGCTTTGAAGTGAATTTTGACTTAGTTTCAAAATAATGACAAGCCACTACTGAAAACGATATTCAGGTTACCCCTTTGATCTTTCTAACGATAATTAGGTGTTTGTAATTTTTTTAATAATTACTTCGATTACTTTACTCCGCGGCTTGAAGTGAAATTCTGACTCAGTTTCAAAATAATGACAAGCCACGATCGAAAATCGATATTCAGGTTAATTTCGATCTTTCTAACGATAATTAGGTATTTGTAATTTTTTAATAATTAATTTCGATTACTTTACTCCGCGGCTTGAAGTGAATTTCTGACTCAGTTTCAAAATAATGACAAGCCACTATCGAAAATCGATATTCAGGTTAATTTCGACCTTTCTAACGATAATTAGGTATTTGTAATTTTAACACTACTTACTACTTTACCCAGGGCTTGAACTAAGAATCGACCCGACTTTAAATAATGCCGAGTCACTATTGTTCGATATTCGCTTAATTCGACATTTCCAACGATAATTAGGTGTTTAATTTTAATAATACTGATTACTTTACCTGGGCGGCTTTAAAGTGGAATTGACCAGTTTCAAAATAATGACAAGCCACTATCGAAAATCGATATTCAGGTTAATTTCGATCTTTCTAACGATAATTAGGTATTTGTAATTTTTTAATAATTAATTTCGATTACTTTACTCCGCGGCTTGAAGTGAAATTCTGACTCAGTTTCAAAATAATGACAAGCCACGATCGAAAATCGATATTCCGGTTAATTTCGACATTTCTAACGATAATTAGGTATTTGTAATTTTTTTAATAATTCACATCGATTACTTTACTCCAGGGCTTGAACTAAGAATCGACCCGACTTTTAAAATAATGCCGAGTCACTATTGAAACTTGATATTCGGGTTTAATTCGACATTTCCAACGATAATTAGGTGTTTGTAATTTTTTTAATAATTAATTTCGATTACTTTACTCCAGGGCTTGAACTAAGAATCGACCCGACTTTTAAAATAATGACGAGCCACTATTGAAAATCGATATTCCGGTTAATTTCGACCTTTCTAACGATAATTAGGTGTTTGTAATTTTTTTAATAATTACTTCGATTACTTTACTCCGCGGCTTGAAGTGAAATTCTGACTCAGTTTCAAAATAATGAAAATAATGAGAAGCGAAAATCGATATCCAGGTCAATTTCGACATTTCCAACGATAATTAGGTGTTTGTGATTTTTTTAATAATTAATTTCGATTACTACCCAGCGGCTTAGTGAATTTCTGACTCAGTTTCAAAATAATGACAAGCCACGATCGAAAATCTATTATTCCGTTAATTTCTGACATTTCTCAATGATAATTAGGTTGTAATTTTTTTAATAATTCAATGATTACTTTACTCCAGGGCTTGAATCCAAGAATCGACCCGGACTTTTTAAAATAATGCCGGAGTCACTATTGAAACTTACATTTAGTTTTAATCTGACATTTCCAACGATAATTAGGTGTTTGTAATTTTTTTAATAATTAATTTCGATTACTTTACTCCAGGGCTTGAACTAAGAATCGACCCGACTTTTAAAATAATGACGAGCCACTATTGAAAATCGATATTCAGGTTAATTTCGACCTTTCTAACGATAATTAGGTATTTGTAATTTTTTAATAATTAATTTCGATTACTTTACTCCGCGGCTTGAAGTGAAATTCTGACTCACAATCAGTTTCAAAATAATGACAAGCCACTATCGAAAATCGATATTCAGGTTAATTTCGATCTTTCTAACGATAATTAGGTATTTGTAATTTTTTAATAATTAATTTCGATTACTTTACTCCGCGGCTTGAAGTGAAATTCTGACTCAGTTTCAAAATAATGACAAGCCACGATCGAAAATCGATATTCCGGTTAATTTCGACATTTATAACGATAATTAGGTATTTGTAATTTTTTTAATAATTCACATCGATTACTTTACTCCAGGGCTTGAACTAAGAATCGACCCGACTTTTAAAAATTAACATGAGTCAATAAACCTGATATTCGGGCTTATCTGACATTTCCAATGATATCAAATGTAATGATAATTAATTGATTACATTATTCTATAGTTCGAAGTGAATTTGAATTCAGTTTCAAAATAATGACAAGCCACTATCGAAAATCGATATTCAGGTTAATTTCGACCTTTCTAACGATAATTAGGTATTTGTAATTTTTTAATAATTAATTTCGATTACTTTACTCCGCGGCTTGAAGTGAAATTCTGACTCAGTTTCAAAATAATGACAAGCCACGATCGAAAATCGATATTCCGGTTAATTTCGACATTTCTAACGATAATTAGGTATTTGTAATTTTTTTAATAATTCACATCGATTACTTTACTCCAGGGCTTGAACTAAGAATCGACCCGACTTTTAAAATAATGCCGAGTCACTATTGAAACTTGATATTCGGGTTTAATTCGACATTTCCAACGATAATTAGGTGTTTGTAATTTTTTTAATAATTAATTTCGATTACTTTACTCCAGGGCTTGAACTAAGAATCGACCCGACTTTTAAAATAATGACGAGCCACTATTGAAAATCGATATTCAGGTTAATTTCGACCTTTGTAACGATAATTAGGTATTTGTAATTTTTTAATAATTAATTTCGATTACTTTACTCCGCGGCTTGAAGTGAAATTCTGACTCAGTTTCAAAATAATGACAAGCCACGATCGAAAATCGATATTCAGGTTAATTTCGATCTTTCTAACGATAATTAGGTATTTGTAATTTTTTTAATAATTCACATCGATTACTTTACTCCAGGGCTTGAACTAAGAATCGACCCGACTTTTAAAATAATGACGAGCCACTATTGAAAATCGATATTCAGGTTAATTTCGACCTTTCTAACGATAATTAGGTGTTTGTCATTTTTTGAATAATCGAATTAAACCTAAATATCAACTTTCAAAGTGGCTCGTTGTCATTTTAAAATTCAGGTCGATTCTTAGTTCAAGCCCTGGAGTAAAGTAATCGAAATAAATTATCAAAAAAAATCACAAACACCTAATTATCGTTGGAAATGTCGAATTAAACCTGAATATCAAGTTTCCATAGTGGCTCGTCATTATGACTAATTTGGCGGTGTGAAAAAAGTTTACTCTCTGTTTCTCCATCATTGTCGTACGACCTTAAGCATTGAATTTATCAGAATAAGGTTGCGATCGGAATTGTTTAAAGTTTGATTCTCGGGAAGTTTGGTTGTATCCATTTATGCCGTGGATCTGAGAATGGAAGAGAAAATGCAATTTTCTGAATTTGGTGTGGCTTTTCAAGTTTAATTCCAAAAATATCCTCTCCAAAGTTTTTGGAGTGAAAACTCACTCCATTGGAGTGAAAATTCACTCCATTGGAGTGAAAATTCACTCCTGTGATACTGAAAAGAGCGAAAATCCAATAGAGTGATTATTCACTCCAATTGAGTGATTATCCACTCTAATCGAGTGAAATGTCATTCTTTCTTGGAGTGATTTGTTCACTCAAATCTTTTGGAGTGAAAAATTTCACTCTAATGAAGTGATAAAGTCACTCCATTCATTGGAGTTGCGCTGTTTTCACCCCAAAAGATTCAGCGAGTCAATCCTGGAAAAAAGATTGTGTGGACTAGACGTGTAGAGGAACAAATCTCCTACAATTTTGGTCTGCACGGTATTTCGTAAAATTACAAATGGCCGAGTTATCCAAAATAAAAAACATTTTTTTAGGAAAAAAAATCGAAAACAAGCAGAAGGTCGATTCAATCGCCATTTTGAATTTAAACCCCCCAGTGACCCCCTCCACCCCGAGGGTTCGAGACAAAAAAAAAACACTGGGTGGTGAAAAAAAAATCTCAAAATCCATCAAGTCGAACTGAACCGGCGTGATATTCAACGCGTTGAATCCACAAAAATGACTCACCCTGCACTGTAGTGGACGCGGTTTGATGCGGCGCACGCGGCTTTTGTTATAGCAACGAGCGCGGATGCACAGCAACCGCTCTTCTTATGGTTTCGCGCGCAAATTGCTAAAGATCGATACTGATTGGTTATGGTAATTATTGATTTTTTGAAAAAACTATTGCACCCACGACATTTTGGTAAAGGCCAATATTTTTTATTTTACTCACGGATCACCCCATATACGCTTGTATGAGTTCCGTCGTGACACCCTAACATATTTGATAAAAACAATTAGTTCAGCCGCTAGACAACATAGAACACCATGGAACGTTCTAGAAGAGCTCTTGAGTAGCGCGGCACTCAAAGAACATCATAGAACATTCCAGGCCTCCGCGCTATCGCCTATGTATAAGGGGCATTCCACGTCAAACCGACCCCTCATGAGCGTGAGTGACCCTCTGGGATTTCGATGCCCAATGGATTTTTTGGTTCGTTTTGGTCAAAAATGATGCCTCTAATTTTTGAAAAATTTTCCGACATTTTTGAAAGTCGTATAGTGACCTCAAATATTATCATCAAGATGGACATTTTTAAAATCGCTGATTTTTTTTTGTAGAATCAGGGACTCGAAAACACATCGTTTGGTCATAGACCGATCATGGGATGAAAATGCTAACATTTTTTTTTGCAATTTTTGATTTTTCACAAAAATATCAGAGAAATTCTAATCATGGTTATTTGTAGTAGAAAATAAAACAAAAAGAAACTTTGTCTTGGTGAAATTTGATTTTCTTGTTAGTTCAAGAGTAAAACGCCAAAAACGATGCCTGATTCGAAAAAAAAAACCGCAATCAACGATCGTTTTTGGCGTTTTACTCTTCAACCAACAAGAAAATCAAATTTCACCAAGATAAAGTTTCTTTTCGTTTTATTTTTCACTACAAAAAACCATGATTAGAATTTTTTTGATATTTTAGTGCAAAATCAAAAATTGGAAAAAAAAATGTTAGCATTTTCATCCCATGATCGGTCTATGACCAAACGATGTGTTTTCGAGTCCCTGATTCTACAAAAAAAAATCAGCGATTTTAAAAATGTCCATCTTGATGATGATATTTGGGGTCACTATACGACCTTCAAAAATGTCGGAAAATTTTTCAAAAATTAGAGGCATCATTTTTGACCAAAACGAACCAAAAAATCCATTGGGCATCGAAATCCCAGAGGGTCACGCTCATGAGGGGTCGGTTTGACGTGGAATGCCCCATAAACAGCGGCCCACTGGACACGACAAGCCAGTCGATATAGCACCTTCTGTGCGAAAACTAGTGGTCACCCAAAGCTCTTTTCTCTGATTTCAAATAAATCTCTAACATTTGGTTTTCTCCGACTTTCAAATAAGTCTTTAACATTGGTTTACTCAGACTTTCAAATAAGTCTTAACGATTGGTTTTCTTAGATTTTTATAAAATCTCCAAACGCGTTGTTTAACTTGGTTGGCTCGAATAATCAACCTGCGACACTATTTATTCATAAACAAACAAATCTCTTTCTTTTCTATTCAAGTTTATTATCATCTTGAATTAATAATCCTATTCTCGATTACATCCTCGACGAACGCAATCTGTGTATATAAACGTGTGAAATAAAAGTTATTGTGTTCCTGAATAACTAATTGTGGATTAATCATCGTCACCAGACCCTATCCAACCATTCCCCCGGTCCGCGAGCGGCTATCGTTATCCGTTGCGTGGTAACAGCTGATCCTCGTGGGTTTCGAAATCACCCAATCCTTCGTTTTCGTGAGCGGCTATGGTTGTCCAGTACGTGTCAACGGCTGTTCCTCATGAAATACGAACACCAACCTCCTTCGAGTTCTTGAGCGGCTATCGTTGCCCAGTACGTGGCAACAGCTGATTCTCAGGGATCTCAAACACCCAATCCCTCGAGTGCATGTGCGGTTACAGTTGTCTGTACCCAGTCAACGGCTGTTCACGTGCATTTCGAATTCCAACCACAACCTCGTGCCCTTACACCTACTACCCAATACCTCTACATAGAGTGACCCCCAAAATCGTCACCCAAGGGAAGGATCCCCAGCTAGCCGGTGAAGGCGATTTGGGACGTTACAACACATTTTCGTAGGACACAAACCACGTCTTTGTTTTTGTACAAAACCACGGTGTTTCGGTATATTTGTGTCCGGCAAGGCACGCGGCAATCCGCCAAGAAGCTGTTTTTTGCGATTGAGGCGCGTAGACTTAGCTATCAATGGAAATAGGTGACGCCCCCACCTCTTACGATGTATAACAAATCATTTTTTTTTTCAATTTCGATGACTTTCATCAGTTCAATCGAATATGGCGCTCATGAATCATCGGATTTCCAAAGGAGAGTCCGTTTGGAACCTCCGTTTAGGAGATATTCGACAAAATAATTTTCGTGGTAAAAATCGCGTAGAGCACCCCATTAAAGCTGTCCGTTTCGGTGTACAACCATATTTTTGACTCGAAAACGTATTCCTGAATTTGAAAATTTAATACAAAAGGACATGAATGCTGTGATAAAATTTCGATTTTTGATGAATGATGTAATGTATGAAGAAATTGTGGCGGCTCCAGCTCGTTCTCGAACGCACCTAACCTAGAAACGACAGCGCTAGAGAGCACTAGAATCGTCTGCTTCTCGAGATCACCAGAATCGATCTTTCTAGATTCGAGATCGAGTATAAATATCGACCGGCCCGCGCAGCCGGCAGTTCAGTCAAGTTCAGTCTTTCCGTCGGAGCCACAGAAGCAACATCGAGCGCGACATTCAAACAGTGCAATAAGTGAATTGTGATATATATCTAGTGAATCGTACTAACTTACAGTTATCGATTAGTATTGTATTATTGTTATTGTTGATCAATAAATAGTTTATCGTATAGACGATACGTGGTGGATTTCCGGTAGTTCAGACACCTTCACCAAAGCTACCTTTAAATCACCACATTGGTGACCCCGATTCAAGTGCGCGAAAAAAGTGTCCAGTGAAAACGTGCTTGGTGTCTAGTGTTTTTCAGAATGCCTGGAAACGATAATCACCAACCCAGTGTGAGCAACTCGCCCAGCCCCAACCCAGAAGTGGTCAAAGTAGGCGTACGTGTACCACCCTTCTGGAAGGCTAATCCTTCTCTTTGGTTTTGCCAAATTGAAGCACAATTCAACACAGCAGGCATCAGCACAGATTCCACAAAATATTACTACGTGGTCCAATCTCTCGATGGCGACATCCTATCGGAAGTTAGCGACGTTGTGATCAATCCACCAGATACAGACAAGTATGCGCAACTGAAACAAAGATTGATCGAGCGTTTCGCTGACAGTGAAGAAAAGCGCATGCGAACGCTTCTCAACGATTTGGACTTGGGAGACAAATGCCCTTCACAACTCCTCCGGCAAATGAAGGACCTCGCAAAGTACAAAATTACGGACAGTCTCCTCAAATCGTTATGGCTTCAACGTCTTCCCACACAGACCCAGGCGATACTGTCTACAAGTGACGACAGCCTCGATAAACTGGCTCAGATGGCTGACAAGATCGCGGAAATCGCTTCACCTGGCATCAACCACATCGTTTCTCCCCAATCTACGGCAACACCGCTAGAGAAACAAATCTCTGACCTAGCCAAGAAGATTGAGAAACTCGAAATGAGATTTCCACGCGGTCGCAGCAGAGAAAGACCCACAAGTCGATCTAGGCCCAGATCCAAATCAGCCGATCGTCAACTCTGCTGGTATCACTCTCGCTATAAAGCCAAAGCGAGAAAGTGTGAACAGCCCTGTCAGTGGAAGAGCGACACACCGGCGGAAAAACTAGCTCCCCGATTATCTTCGGCGGCGGATAACCGGGACGCACTGCATCGTCGCCTTTATGTCCACGACAATTCTACCAAAATGAAACTACTCGTCGACACCGGCGCTGATCTCTCAGTTAAACCACCTTCCGCCAAAGAAAAACGCTTCCGCAACAAGCTAACTCTTTACGCCGCAAACGGTACACCAATCGCAACTTTTGGGCAAAAGTTACTCCGACTTGACATTGGTCTACGCCGTTCTTTCCAATGGCCATTCATCATTGCGGACGTCAGCAAACCCATCATTGGCACGGATTTCCTGTCCTTCTTCAACCTTCTGGTAGACATGCGACACAAGAGACTCATCGATGGTAATACCTCGTTAACAACCAAGGGACAACTTCGGAAAGACCCGACTCCCCAGGTTCTATTCATCGAGAAAAATTCACCATACAAAGAGCTCCTCGCACAGTTTCCCGCACTCACAAGGAACTCAGTTCTACCACAGCAGGTTGCTCACAAAATAGAGCACTATATTGAGACAAAAGGACCACCCGTAGCAGCCAGACCTAGACGTCTCGCACCAGACAAACTCAAGGCGGCAAAACAGGAATTCGAGTTCATGCTCCAACAAGGTTTATGCCGTCCTTCCAAAAGTCCTTGGGCCAGCCCTCTGCATCTGGTACCTAAAAAGAACGGAGACTGGAGACCCTGCGGAGATTACAGAAAGTTGAACTCGGTGACGATTCCAGATCGTTACCCGATACCCTTTCTCCAAGACTGTACACATCTCCTGCATGGTGCAACCATTTTCTCAACCATCGATCTAGTTCGAGCGTATCAACAAATCCCTGTTGCAGAAAAGGACATACCTAAGACTGCAATTACAACGCCTTTCGGACTGTTCGAGTTTCCTTACATGACATTTGGCTTACGCAACGCAGCCCAAACCTTCCAACGATTCATGAACGAAGTCACATTTGGATTGGACTTCTGTTACACATACATCGACGACATCCTCGTCGCTTCAAAGAATCAAGAGCAACACCTGCAACACTTGGAAATACTGTTCCAACGTCTACAAGCCTACGGTGTAGCAGTCAATCCATCCAAATGCGTTCTTGGTTCCTCGAATGTCGAATTTCTTGGACACCTCATCGATTCCAATGGACTCAAACCTTTACCAGCCAAAGTGCAGGCCATTATGGAGTATGATGAACCAAAAACAATCCAGGGCTTACGTCGTTTTCTTGGCATGATCAACTTCTACAACAGATTCATCGAACATGCTGCTGACATTCAAGCCCCTCTTCAACGCATCATTGCTGGTCAAAAACGAAACAGCCAAGCAACAGTTCAATGGACTCCTGAGGTGAATCAAGCATTCACACGTCTCAAAAAGGAATTGGCTGAAGCAACATTACTCGCTTATCCAGCATTAGACGCTAACTGGTCGCTGTACACTGATGCATCTGACACAGCCATCGGTGCAGTTCTGCAGCAAGAGCAAAACGGAGTGAGCCAACCATTAAGTTTCTTCTCTAGAAAACCTACTCCAACCCAACAGAAGTACAGCGCTTATGATCGTGAATTACTAGCAATCTACGAAGCCATCAAACATTTCCGTTTCATGCTTGAGGGTCGCACCTTCGTGATATTCACCGATCACAAACCCTTAACCTACGCATTCAATCAACCGGCCGAAAAAGCCACACCACGACAAAGTCGACAACTCGGATTCATCTCGCAATTCTCCATGGACATCCGACACGTATCTGGTAAAGATAACACAGTAGCCGACGCATTCTCCAGAGTCGAAGCTATCAATTTTCCTTCTCCAATCGACTACGACAACCTATCAGATTGTCAGGAAGATCAAGATCTTCAGGACCTATTGAACAACAGAAGCCTTTTAATAAGGAAAGTCAGGATTCCTGGATCAAACAAAAAGATCTACTGTGATTTATCGACAGATAACATTCGACCATACATTCCACAACACCTTCGTCAAACTGTTTTCAAAAACATTCACGGCTTATCTCACCCTGGGATTCGTTCATCAGTCAAACTCATCACTCAAAAGTTCATCTGGCCTAGTATGAATAAAGACGTCCGTGACTGGACGCGGTCTTGCATCACTTGCCAGCGAGCCAAGGTGAATAAGCACACCAAAACTCCACTCGCAGACTTCTCCGTTCCTGATCAACGCTTCGCACACATCAACATCGACATTGTTGGTCCTCTACAGACTTGCCAAGGTTACAGATACCTTCTCACAGCTGTAGACCGCTTTTCAAGATGGCTTGAAGCTTTTCCAATCGAAAATCAGGAAGCTGAAACAGTAGCCAAAACACTAATCCAGGGATGGATTTCAAGATTTGGAGTTCCTCAAAAAATAACCACAGATCAAGGACGACAGTTTGATAGCAGGTTATTCAAAGCACTCAAAGAATTACTTGGGATCAGAACACCCATGACGACTGCATACCATCCTCAATCTAACGGACTGATAGAGCGACAGCACCGAACACTCAAAGCTGCTCTCATGTGCCATCTTATGGACAATCCATCATGGGTAGATGCTCTGCCCCTGGTTTTACTCGGAATGAGAAGTGCATTAAAAGAAGACATCAACGCCTCCAGTGCACAAATGCTTTATGGCACTAACATACGTTTGCCCGGAGAGTTCTTCGTTGAAACACCAACAATGCAACCAGAAGTCTTCGTCGAGAAACTTCAGCAACACTTCCGATCAGTCAAACCAGTCCAAACATCTCATCACGGCCCGAAGAACATTTTTGTCCACCAAGAACTCAACAAGTGCAGTCATGTGTTCCTAAGACATGACGCCGTTCGCCCATCACTGCAACCTCCTTACGACGGTCCCTATGAAGTGATCAAACGTTATCCAAAATACTTTGAGATTAAGGTCAACGGAAAAATCAAAAAGGTCACACTCGATCGCCTTAAGCCAGCTTTTCTAATCAACGCAGATGTGTCACCACTTCTACCATCTCCACCAGCTGTCAGAGAACCTCAATCGAGCAGACCCACATCTGACGCACCCTCCGAAAACACGGTCGGACCTGCAGCAACAACAACCACTAGGTCTGGGAGAACCGTCAGAATCCCTAAAAGGTTTAAAGACCTTTGTAACATACGTTAAATCTAGGGGGGGAGTGTGTGGCGGCTCCAGCTCGTTCTCGAACGCACCTCACCTAGAAACGACAGCGCTAGAGAGCACTAGAATCGTCTGCTTCTCGAGATCACCAGAATCGATCTTTCTAGATTCGAGATCGAGTATAAATATCGACCGGCCCGCGCAGCCGGCAGTTCAGTCAAGTTCAGTCTTTCCGTTGGAGCCACAGAAGCAACATCGAGCGCGACATTCAAACAGTGCAATAAGTGAATTGTGATATATATCTAGTGAATCGTACTAACTTACAGTTATCGATTAGTATTGTATTATTGTTATTGTTGATCAATAAATAGTTTATCGTATAGACGATACGTGGTGGATTTCCGGTAGTTCAGACACCTTCACCAAAGCTACCTTTAAATCTCCACAAAATAACAAAAAAAAAAACGACGAAAAAAGTGCCTCTTTGGGAGAAATGATTGTTTCAAACTCCATTTTTGAGAACTGTTTTACTGTACAACAAATCCCTCGCGTGAATCTACTCTTCGTTCTATTCTGATATTTACAAAAAAATAGATTCCTGTGACTCAAGTTCTTCATCGCCAGTACCAATTCCGAATTTTCGGCTTCTATGGATTACATATTGTGGTTCTTTTTCTTAGTTTTGAATATAAAAACTTGTGAGAAAAAGTTGGCATCAGTACAGTATCAATTACAGAAAATAGTTTCTCACCCGAACTACATCCTTAAGAGCATGTCGGAGTCAGGCTTTACCCACCGTACCCGGTTTTCACTTGTTTTTACTGATATCAAGGCCTACGCGTCACGAACGCGAAAAAGAATTGGTGAGCGCAATTCTATATTGAATTGAAATTCCGAAGATTTATATTGCAAAACTTCTTTATTCCATGCACTACTAGAGACAGGATACGGTATTCTGCATAAAATGATAATTGTCGATGTCAACTGGTGGTCGCGGCCATATTGGGCGTTTCGCCCGTTGACCGTAAAGACAGACGTAGCGCTGCGTTCGCTATATTTCCGAAGCGCCCTAGAGATGGTGTGGCGCGTACATATAATCGTGCGGATAACGTCAGGGACCGGTTCAAAATTGTGAAAACGTCTAATTATGGTAACGCAACGATTGCTTCAATAATGGGGCAGGTGCATAAAAGTAATATCACGTATCCCGATTGTCCCATGTCCTTTTTATTTCCTTTTCCTCCAGAAACCACTTGAACTTCACAAAACAAGGGACTCATCAAACTTTTTTTTAAATTACTATTATTATTATTATTATTATTATTATTATTATTATTACAATTCAACAGATTTCGAAATTCCGTTGCCCCATGACCTTCGTAATTATAATGTGTTTTTGTTCCAGGCAGTGAATTATAATTACGAAGGCCGTGGGGCAACGGCATTTCGAAATCTGTTGAATTGTCAATTAAAAAAAGCGTTATCAAAGTGAATAAATGATGCAATAAAGAGAACTTGAGTGATATTCATTTCATTCTTATCACTGTAACAGATTGCCCTGTCTGCTACAATAATATAACGAAAAAAGGTACTTAAAATTGTAAATGAATTAACAAAAAGCAATTTCAGTGTGATAATATTTCGAATAGTTAATTTTTTGATTTATTTAACGAATTTCTTGTGTAAAAATTGTATAAATTTCAATGTCAAATTTTATCAATAATCAAAAGGTGTAGAAAATACAATTAAAGTTAAAATCACATTCATACCAAAAAAACAATCATACCATTTAAAAATTATTTTGTTTAAAATTACGCTCATTGATTCGAATATATCTTTACAATTTTATCTGTTCATTAAATTTGTGTTTTTTAATTGTTTGTCTTTTTGTTAACAGCCTTTTCTTTTATATTTTAACAATTTCAACTTATCTTTTGCATGTATTTGGTGACCAAGCAGGTTCCGTAGATTATTGTAGATTTGAGGAGAATTTTCCAATTAATGGCGGAAATATTGCGTCTCGTCAGACTCTCTGCCTCGTGGTGATGAAATTCGTTTTCGTAGTTTTGTTAATTTGTATAGATTTGCAGATAGTGAAATTGTGTAAATTTTGTTTTATCAATGCTGGTTAACGATTACAATGTGTATAAGAATTAAATGTGTATAAATTAATTAAAATTGTAAAGAATAAAATATAATTTACTACTACAGGGGATAGATAAGAGAAAATAGGTCTGATGCCTAGAGCGTCTTCCCGTAGAGTGTATGTGGGCGGAAATTTGGTCTATCGTCTGACTCATACTCTTTCTCTCTCTCCTCATATTCCATCTATCACTTATTTCCTTTCTGTTGAGCGGGCTATTCGAATTACGCTACATTACCCCCCCTTGATTATGATACGGTTACTTTTACCAAACACATAAAATACCATTCATAATCACATCCATCCATACTTGTATGTTTATCATATTTGTAAAAAATAAAATCCATTCATATCCTTAAAATTATTGTACAATGTTTTGGGTCATTAAAACCACCGTAGATTACATTAATCATTACAAATCGTCGTTTCTTTTTCTAATTGTCATTCAGAATTTATACATCGTCTATTATAATTATCATATCAATTGTTATAGCAATTCGTCAAGAAAAATAATCCTAAATTTTTTAAGCAAATAATTATTTTTATATCTATAGTTCGCAAAATATCAGTACACCAACAATAACTAGCAACATTGATGAAAAGTAACAATTGTAAGACCCGCAAGTGAAAATACGAGTTTTTTCTTATACTATTTCGTTGTTATATCGCTTTAAACTCAATTGATTATACGTGCCTATGATTTTGTTTTTATCATCCTTATCACGTAACTGATACGCATTTTTAGCAACAATCTTCGATATTTCATAAGGTCCTTGATATAGGGGGAAAAATTTTTTGGTTACTTTATCTAAAGCGTTTGACATTTGTGGTACTCTTAAAAGTACTAAATCGTTTACTTGAAAGGTTATCCTCGAGATAGATTTTTGATTTTTTGCTCGTTTGTTACTACTAGCTTTCAGATTTTCTAATGCATTATAAATTCTCACATCGTCACTTATTGGAACTGCTTTTGGAAACTCGATTAATTCTTGTATTTTGAATTTTGGACTTTTGTTGAAGTGAATTTCATATGGAGTATACCCAGTACTATTGTGTGTTGTTAAATTTAGAATTTCTTCTATTTGTTTCACATATTTTGCCCATTTTGTATGTTTCTCCGAACAATAAGTTCTAAAAAATCTCCCGAGTTCACGCATATATCTTTCTGTTGGATTAGATTGTGGGTGTCTTATAGATGAATAAACTACTTTAATGTTTTCATTTTTTAACGTTTCTTTCCATGTTTTAGCAGTGAATTGAGAGCCATTGTCAGATAATATTGCAGCTGGTTTGCCAAGTCTTGGAAAATAATCATTTATTAATTTAACTAAACTAATTCTAGTGGTTGCTTTTTTTATTGGATAAAGAGAGACGTGCTTTGAGAATGCATCCATTACCACTAATAGATACTGAACGCCTCCTATTGATGTTGGAAGTGGTCCATAAAAATCTAACGTTACAAGTTCTGATGGTTTAGAAGGAATAATTGTTTGATATTCACCCTCCATGCATACGTTATTATATTTTACCCTTTGGCATAAGTCACAATTTCGAATAACTTTTTTAATATCCTTGTTCATTCCTTTCCAAAAATATAGTTGTTCAAAATATTTAGTTGTTTTATATATACCAATGTGAGCTAATTCTTCATGAACAGTTTTTATTAATTCTTTTCCTAGGTTACTCGGAATAACTAGACGCCAGTAAGTTTGATTATCCATTTTTTGAAATAAAACGTCATTGTGCAATTTAAAATTTTTACAAATCTCCCCTTTCTCCAACATTATTCGAACTTTTTCTATTTCCGGATCTAATTTTTGTAATCTTTTTATTTTTTGTAATTGTGGTTTCAAAGGTTGTTCTGCAAAAATATTAAAGACTTTGTTCAATTCGGTTTTTTCTAAATTAGCGTCTTCAAGTACAATACAGGTCATTGATAAAATCATTAGTTCGTCTGAATTTACATTTTGGTTTGAATTTGGAAAATTACGACTATAGAAATCTGCTACTATGTTTTCTTTTCCTGGGCAATGTTGTATGGTAAACGAGTATTGTTGCAATAGAAGGTTCCATCTCAATAAACGACAATTATAATATGAACTTGACATAAGAAATGTTAAAGCTTTGTGGTCTGTGTACACGAAAAAATTAGTACCGTAAATGTACGTTCTGAATTTAATTATGGCATAAACAAGTGCTAATAGTTCAATTTCGGTTGTTGTATAGTTACTTTCACATTTGCTCAAACCTCGACTTACTATAGAAACTATTCTTTGATCATTATCTTCATCGTATTGATACAAAATACCACTAATCCCTAAGTTACTAGCATCAGTTTGAATGTAAAAGGGTTGATCAGCAATATAATGACTCAAAAATACAGAATCTATGAGAGATGAGATCTTGGATGTGAGTCGAGTAAGATCACCCGAAAGTAGAGTGCGAGTTTGTGTGACAAGTATGGGAGCTAGAGGGAAAAAGGAGAGGAGATAATTGGCACGACGGAAGAGGTAACGGCAAGGAAGAGATAGAAGAGAAAAAAGCAGTCGAAGAGGGAAGTGGAGGAAAGGGAAAAAGGAAAAGACAAGGCGAGAGAGGTTAGGAACGAACTCGGTGATAAGGGGGTCCCTGAGCCGCGGGGAAGAGAGGGGGAGTAAGGAGCCTAGCGGAGAGACGGATCAACGACAGCGAGAGGAGAAAGCCCAACCGGTAAGGAAGGAAGAGGACGGTCGGACCGCACGAGCGAGATGAACGAGGTGACGGAGAGCCAAAGGGCTCTCTTGGAGGAGTTCGAGAAAATCCGTAGGGGCTTCAAGCAGTTAGCAGCGAAGGAGAAGGAAAGGAAGAGAACAGATGTGAAGAATAGTGAAGACATGGAAGAGGACTCAGGTGAGGACGAAAAAGACGAAAGGGAAGGAGAGGGAGACCGGGACGCTAAGGAGGCCGAGGGGCTGACCCCCTCCGAAAGCGTGTCGTACGCGAGCAAGGTGGCAGGGGGACGGACGAAGAGTAAGTCGTGGGTGGAGGAAGTAATCAGGACAGAAGGAGAGGAAGCAGGAAGAGAGAAAGAAGGAGAAAAGAAGGGGGAGGAAAACGTAAAACCAAGGGTGGCTGAGAAAAGGGTGAATGAGAGAGACGAAACGTGGGACTGGGAGATGGGGGAAAGAAGAAGAAAATCCAGAAACTTGGTGGTCAGAGGAATGGAAGGGGAGATAGAGGAAGTGGAGAAGAGGGTGGAAAGTTGGCTGCAAAGAGTGCTAGGAAAGAAGGTAGAGGTGGAAAAGATATGGCTAGCGAAGGAAAATGTGGTGATCGTGCGCCTCAAAAGTCCGGAGGAAGCCCGCGAAATTGTGAAACGGAAAGCCGAAATTTGGGAGCGGTGGGAACTGTGGGTGGAAAGAGACCGAACCTTTAGAGAGAGGAAGACAAGGTGGATGGTGAGCAATCTGGCAGGCAAAGCGAGACGAGGGGAAAAAGAAGTTATAGAAGAGGAAGGAAAAGTATGCATCGACGGAACCTGGTGGACGTGGAAAGAGAAGGAGGAGGAATGGCATGTGCAAGAGGGGGAAGACAAGAACGAGAAACCCGAAGAGGAAGTAGTAAGATGGAGAGAGGACCTGGAACGGAGAAAGGAAGAGATCAGGAGGGAAGAGGAGGAACTGACAGCGGAAGAGGCGAGAGTCAGGCTAGCTAAAATAGCAGCAGAGAGCAACGGAGAGAGAACGGTACAGAGAGGCGCGGATCAAGACGAAAGAGCAGAGAAGAAAGGAGAGGAAATCGCGGAGAAAGTCGAGGAAATTGCGGAGAAAGTCGAGGAAGCAGTGGAGAAAGGCAGAAAAACAGAGAGGAGAGACAAGTCATCGGGGAAGATCAAAGGTACAAGAAAGAAGAGGGAAGCGAGTAGCGAACGAGAGAGGATCGAGAAAGAGCCAGAGTCGAAAAATACACTAGAGAGAGAGACCGTACACCCGACAGAGAGGGAACGAATGGAAAGAAGGATAAAGGACGTGGGGAGATGGAGAGAGGACCTGGACCGAAGGAAAGCAGAACTAAAGAGGGAGGAAGAAGAATTGGAAGAAGAAGAGAGGAAAATTCGAGACGCAAAAGCTAGGGAGCATAGGGGCAGGAAATGAGATAGAAATAAAGTATGGAATGAGACATGGAATGAAGTAATGAAATGAGGCTTAATAGACGAGGATGTACAGATATTATAATAGATTATAAATAGGATTAAGGAAGTAATGTAAAACGGTATGGAAAAGGGCTGACGCCGAAAGGCAAGCCTAAGAACAATAAATACTACCTACCTTACTACAGAATCTATGAAACTTTGTTTAATGTCTTCAAGAGCTTTTTGATGAATTTCTGTCCATCTCCACGGATTTTTTTCACAAAGTAATTCCCGAAATGGATACATTAGTTGTGCATGATTTAAACTGAATTTTCGATAGAAATTACAAGATCCTAAAAATTTTTGCAAATTATTTCGATCTGTAGGAGTTTTATAATCAAGTATAGCTTTGATTTTTTCCGGATCAGGTTGGATTCCTTCCTTAGTAACTATAATGCCTAAAAATTTTACTTGTTCACGGCAAAACATTGATTTTTCAAACTTTAAACGAAAATTATAATAAATTAGCCTTTTGAACACTAAAGATAAATGATCCAAATGATCATCGAACGTGTGTGAAGTTATCATTAGATCGTCTACATAAGAAGTTAAAAAGGAATTCATATAATCGCCTAACGCCATGTTCATAGCACGAATAAATCCACTACTTGCTGTTTTCAATCCGAAAGGTATACGACAAAATTGATACAGTGATGTTCCATGTAAAAATGCAGTGTAAGGTCTTGATTCTTTATCTAAAGGTATTTGCCAATAACCATTCGTTAGGTCAGTTGTACTCATGTATTTCACTCCATTATATTTTTGCAAAATTTCATCCATTCGTGGTGGTGATTCGTTATCTGACTCTATGAATTTATTTAACTGTCTAGCATCTAAGCATACACGTACCTTAATTTTGTTATCTTTTGTTTTTACTACAATGCGTAAAGGATTGACATATGGACTTTGAGATCTTTCTATTATACCTTCTTTTAACATATTTTGAATTTCCTCATCTACTTCATTTTGATATTTTATCGGTATTGGGTACGTCTTTCGTATAAAAGGCTTGTCAGTGTTTAGTTTGATTTTATAAGTATATAAATTCGTGCATCCTGGTGATTTTGAGAAAACTTTACGATGTTCAAATAGCACATTTAGTAAAGCTGATTTCTGGTCTTCATTTATGGTCGTGAGCTCGCGCACGGATGATTGGATTTCCATATAAAAGTTGTGGTCCTCAGCACTGAGATTCTCTATCCACGTTTCGTTACAATCTTTTGAATAATCTCCGATCTTATTCTGATTTGTTCCGTTAGAAGTCGTTTTTTCTACAATAGTTTCATCATTACAATCAATAGTTTTCAAATTATCATTCTGATCACAAGAAATGATATTTACATTAACAATTTCATCACAAACAATAATTTCAGAATCAATATTGTCATTTTCCGACAAGTTTTCAATTTTATCATCTTTTTCAATTAATTCAATATTTTCTTCAAACAAATTATTTAAATCATTTTCTTCTATAACTAATCCTACTTCAATTTTCTGTAAACTATTCATTCTTTTCAAATCTTCATTGCTTGAAGACCCAAACCTCTCCATGAACTTCCCATCAAACGACACATAAGTTGAATCCAGCCATCTGTCATTAATACCAATCTTTTGTTTTCTATAACTAATGTCTACGTCATTTTTCATTAGCCAGTCTGTACCTAAAATAATATCTACATTCATGTTCGGTAGAATTAATAAAACTGTTTCAATGTCCAAGTCTTGTATACGAAAGTTGAGAAAAATTTGTCTCATTATGTTTGTCTGTTTCTTTCCAATAGCACCTAAAATTTTAACATTTGAAACTGGTAACTCGTGTATATCAAATTTGTTTTTTAGTTGCAAATATAATTGTTGTGAAATACATGTTACTTGACTGCCTGTATCTACACATGCGTATACAATTTCTTCGTGTATTTTGCACAAAATTATTGGACTATGGGCTTGTTTATTAAGTTTTGGTGTCAAAACACGTTTCTCTCCCTCCAATATATCTGCTTCTAGATCCTGTACAAAATCAACAAAATCCGAACTCGATGACGGACCTTTATTCAGCGAGTCGGTTACTAGTTTAAATTTTGAACTTGGTTTAGTCTCTGACCGTTATAGTTGTTATTTACATTTTGACGCGCAGAAAAACCTGGTGGTGGAACATATATGTTAGGCATTACGAAGTTTGAACGATTGTTTTGATTGAAGCTATTGTAACTCTGCGGTTCTTGTTGACCGTTCGTATGTTGATTATATTTAACGTTCAATTGCCTTCCATTGTATGACGGTTGGAAATTTGTCTGGTTACTCTTTTTTTCTAGTTCCTTTTCTTCGTATATCAAGTCCAAATCAGATAGAGTTTGCAAAATAATATCAGACTCCTTAATTCCTGCTAATTTTTTTCTGACACTGATTGGTAGTTGACTAACTATAAGTGAATTTATTTCCCATTCTCCAGCGTGTTTCATAATTACTCTAGCTTCGGTAGATTTCTTTAGAAAATATGTGCGCAAAGAACCATCTTGACCAGTGAATCTACTATTATTCCATTTTCTCCTGAGTTTAATTTGTTGATCTACAGAATAAAATTGCAATTTGAAATTTCTCTCAAAAATCTCAAAATTTTCAAAAGTACTTCTCGAATTCTCAAACCATGCTTTCGCACGTCCTTTAAGCGCTGTTCCAATAACTGATAATTTCAAATCATCTGGTACAAATTTAAGTCGAAAATAATCTTTCAAGTCACGTAAAAAATCAAATGGATTATCATCTTTTTCTTCTTGAAAATTCGGTACGCTAATATCAATCGAGAAATTGTTACTCAAAACTTGTATCGGTCTATTATCAATTGCTGCGTTACTTGCGTTTGGTCGAGCCAACGTATTTTCCATGTGAAGCGTCAATTCTCGTACTTTCGTTTGCATGTCCTCCAATTGTTGTTTGACATTGTCTATGTCGTCCTGCTGACCCTGTTGTGATTCGTTAGGCATCTTTGCGTTTTTACGAAAAACTTTCCGTATACCAGTCTTTCTTGCCGGTGTACTGATTTTCTTTGTCGCTCCTACTTTTGACCTAGTAAGCATCAAATTGCATTAGAATTTGTCATAAATTAATTAAGCAACAATATATTCTAAAAATATAACAATATTAATTTTTCAAGCTAAAATATTTAGATAATTTTAATCAAATAAATGGATTCTATTTGTTCGGGCGCCAATTGTAACAGATTGCCCTGTCTGCTACAATAATATAACGAAAAAAGGTACTTAAAATTGTAAATGAATTAACAAAAAGCAATTTCAGTGTGATAATATTTCGAATAGTTAATTTTTTGATTTATTTAACGAATTTCTTGTGTAAAAATTGTATAAATTTCAATGTCAAATTTTATCAATAATCAAAAGGTGTAGAAAATACAATTAAAGTTAAAATCACATTCATACCAAAAAAACAATCATACCATTTAAAAATTATTTTGTTTAAAATTACGCTCATTGATTCGAATATATCTTTACAATTTTATCTGTTCATTAAATTTGTGTTTTTTAATTGTTTGTCTTTTTGTTAACAGCCTTTTCTTTTATATTTTAACAATTTCAACTTATCTTTTGCATGTATTTGGTGACCAAGCAGGTTCCGTAGATTATTGTAGATTTGAGGAGAATTTTCCAATTAATGGCGGAAATATTGCGTCTCGTCAGACTCTCTGCCTCGTGGTGATGAAATTCGTTTTCGTAGTTTTGTTAATTTGTATAGATTTGCAGATAGTGAAATTGTGTAAATTTTGTTTTATCAATGCTGGTTAACGATTACAATGTGTATAAGAATTAAATGTGTATAAATTAATTAAAATTGTAAAGAATAAAATATAATTTACTACTACAGGGGATAGATAAGAGAAAATAGGTCTGATGCCTAGAGCGTCTTCCCGTAGAGTGTATGTGGGCGGAAATTTGGTCTATCGTCTGACTCATACTCTTTCTCTCTCTCCTCATATTCCATCTATCACTTATTTCCTTTCTGTTGAGCGGGCTATTCGAATTACGCTACATCACGAATATATTTCACAATGTTGGTGTTCTGCTCGTGGGACGTGGCTATAAAAAGTGAAGTAAGTTTTCGATTATATTTGCTACGGAGCTTTTGTTTCATTGACTAAGTTATGTGAGGATATCAGGCGGGAGCCCCATGATGCCTATGAATTGCATCGAAGTATGACATGAGATTGTAAAATCTATTGGCAAAGTGATCTTGACGTCAGAAGGGATGACACTAACTTAGGAACTTGGAAATTACGCAGAGTGGCAAATTTGAGGATAGAGCAAATTGAACCGATAATCTTCTGAACGGTCTCTTCAAAAGATGCTCAAAAGTGCCAAAACTGTTGAAACCAATACAGAAATCGACGGATTCCATACAGTCACTTCCCAGGTAACAATTTGAACCGTCGATGTGAATGTGATGTACACGGCGTGATGGTTCTCATATGTTCCACTGTAAACGTAATCCATATGTAATAAAAATGAAACCAACGTATCTGAGACGTATGCTTCATGTAACGACACTTGTCCCAGCGATGTAACCGTGTTACGTAAAATCGATGTCATAGTGTATCTATGATAGTACGCTCTACGGAAATGATGTAACTGATACGGAACCTGTTCACATAACGTATCTAAAGCGATGCAACGTATACCAATGTAGATTTAAGGACGCAGGTGTGACGTAACTAACATAACCTTCGTGACAGGTTGCCTAAATA
Source organism: Euura lappo (assembly GCA_018257835.1). Taxonomy (NCBI): domain Eukaryota; kingdom Metazoa; phylum Arthropoda; class Insecta; order Hymenoptera; family Tenthredinidae; genus Euura; species Euura lappo. Next base: position 45,813 of record JAEUYN010002079.1, on the reverse strand, counting down.
TGCCGCATCTACGTCGCAGCGCACTTATCGGTGTGATATCCCTAGAACTGACAACACCGAGACATAACCTGTTATATAGCGAATCTGTATAGCTGAAACATGCGCATGTTTGATTGTTAGTCTTAATTAGTGTCCTGCGGAATCGTTATTGTTACAGTGTGGCCCGTATGGAAAAAAAACTATTGGAACCCTCAATAGTCACTAATAGAACTACTCAGGAACTCAGAAGTTCTTCGTAAATTTCAATTGTTCGAGTGGTTTTCCGAATAGTTTTGTCAGTAGTGACCATCAAGAGACGATTGGACCTGTGTAGTTACAGAGAACTATTAAAGACGTTAACAAGTAGTTTCAGTCGTCCTTCCAGTAAGGAACGGATTGATACGAAGCCACTATTGTAGGAACTATTGACTGTGTTGAATTATTGAAGGCGTTTACTATTGGTTCCAGTGATCGTTTCAGTAGTGAACGAATCCCACTAAACCACTACTGTAGAAACTAACTGATTTTCATCAACCATTGAAGACGTATACCATTGGCAACTTGAAAAGTTTTATTTTCTATTCAGACTCAATGAATGATGTATAATTTTATCAATTTGCATCAAATCTTGTATGAGTTCAGAAATTTGTATTGAATAATATGTTTCTTAATTCTATATGATTATTTGTACACAATTTTATCCGAGCTGCACGAATTGTTTATAAAATCATACAAAATGAAAAAATATATATATTTTCATACAATTTCATAAACTGAGATCAAATTTTACAGGAATTTGGCTGATTGTGAAATATGCATTTTACTATTTGATAGACGCGAAATAGAGATAACATTTTGTAGGATTTGATGAGATTTGGTAGAATCTGTTAAAGTTTGGTCTGATCGTAGAGGGACGACTCTTTTGTACATTTGGAAGAGAATATTTTCTCGAAAAATCGAGTTTCCTTTATAGTTTCATTATTGAAAAAACGAATCCAAATTGATAAGTGGCTCTTTACGGGGACCCAAGCTTCGAATATAGGTCCACTGTTGCGCGTGCGCGGGGAACCGATATCGCGGGGACTCTGCAGGCACCGCATCGGCCATATTGTCTCAATGTGTCAAGTGCTGTGGATAAGTATATCGCCGTGCGTCTGGGTTGAACAATTTTGCTCAGTTTTTGACTGATTCGAGCTCGACTATAAGGTAAGTGATTGTCTACCACGAACACAGTTTATCTACGAGATTCTCAAATAGTATTTCTGTGCCCTGATAGTGTGGCATTCTACAACGCGCTACGAACCTAACCTATAACCCCGATCTATCGCTGTCCTTTTTCGCTATCCAAAGTGTATCACACAAGCGATTCGCGTGCAATATTCATTTGACTAAAGACTATCTCCCTGACATTTACTAATTCCAAGTATCAAACAACCAGTTTAATGTGAGAGTAGAAGCTGCTTTCACTGCAGGCCAAATAGCAAATATTGATACAATTATCTGCAGATTATTATGATCTTCTCCGTCAATTATTCTGATCGTTCACAATGATTTCAGCTGCCACACACCTGTACTACATGTATGTTCTACGGGCGAAAGGATCTCCGTCAGTCAACGGCCGGCCTCGTAGAAGGACACAAAGACTTTGACCAGAGTACGTATTTATTGTAAGAGATCCTCAGATCTTCAAAACCATGTGTCATTTCTTATATAATGGTAATATGGACTGGTTTATAATTTTTTGAAATCCTGCTATGAATTTGAGATGCGAAGAACCTTGGGCGAACCCTTTCGAAGCCCTCCGTTGAGGTTTGCGAGGTTCAGCATCAGGTTTGGCGGAGAGGTCCGACGCCTGCTTGTGATGATTTTACCTTTCACAGTACAACTGTATTCCATAATAAACAACCTTTTTGACAAAAGCTTTCACTCGACTCCTCTGAAGGGTTTCATTATAAATTTGATGTGAAATTATAATTTATGAGATAAGATTTGGATTATTTTGTTTACTTATGCGTGATTATGATGTATGATACCAAATCACACAAGTGTACTGGATTTTGGGTGTCTCGATGTTACTGATTGTATAAAGTGATATCCAAATGTATACGTTTAATGTGTTGTATAAGGTATAATGGAATAAATTTTCAAAATTGTGACAAAAATATATCTGGATAATAATTGAGAAAGCTACAGATCTGACCATATCTGATGAGACTAGGACGGATATAATCATGATTTCCCAGGTACCTTTATTGAATGATCGATTCATCAAATCAGAAGGAGGTATTTTGACAAGATGTAGTTTTCAGTTGATATATTGTTTAATATTGTAACAACGGGCAAATTCCCTGTTACGATTAAAGAAAGGGTTCTCCTGAAATAACTGAGCCGTAAACGTGAGTTGAAAAGTGAGGAAAAAGGTTGATAAACTTTTTATTCAAAAAGGTACGTGGTGTCTCTCTTAAGTCAGAGACTAGACTGTCATTCACAACAACACCGGTCGTCGAAGCGACCGAAAGATTCAACTATTTCCAAACATCCGCATGTTAAAGATCTGTATACGGTGGTTGGTAGAAAACGGCAGGGTCCTTCGTAACAATATATTCATTGAAATGCCTATTTTTTTATAGATATTAAATATGAAATAAAAAGTTCCTACGTTTTAGTTTAAGCAAGTCAAAAACATGTAATGCATAGAAATTTTAGACTACTTTTTTTATATAATAAGCTTTCAAATTTATTTATAGGTATATGATATAAAAATATATAAACCTATTGAAGTTTCTGTAAATATTGTGAGTGAGTCGAATGTATGTAAGTATATACAAAATGTGTAATAAAAAGCATCCTGTGTCTCACAAAACAGCATTTACATACTTGATACATACCTGACACCTTATACCTATTATATCTTCCGAAACTTCTCAGCAATGTGAATGCCATGTAACTCTCATTTTAAATGATACATGAAGGTTACATGGACTCTACGTAACATTGTGACGGTTGTGTTCTGTAAAAGTTACGTTACCGTAACGTAGCTAGCATGCTGCCTTTGTATGCGAGTGTTACCGAACTCCCATACAACGTGTGGCGGACATTTTAGAGCGCTTGGACTATTACAATTGCGTTACATATGACATGCCTGTGATATTCATAGAACCGGCTGTAACGTGACTGATGACGTGACTGACGAATTTGTGTTGCCTGGGTTGTAATAGTATATTTCAATACGAGTGCAAAAGGTCTGTTTTCGCACGAGTGGGAGGTTTGTCGCCGGAGCAAAGCGAGGATGACAATCTCACGAGTGGAAAAACGACTTTTGCACATGTATGGAAACAAATTTTGTATCACAAGCGTCTATGCAGTCCGATTATACGCACGCTCGCGCTCGTGAAGTGCGTAAAGTCGCACTTCACGCACGGAGTGACATAAAATATTTTTTTTTTTCAGTATGAAGCGATGCTTCAGCATCAATAAACCTCACAGAACCTATGAGTCATATCATCCTACATACGGTGTGAAATATTTATTGGAAAAAGTAGTATGATTTTTAAGAAAATGAGTTTCTCCGATTTTAAAGATAATGTGCGTCATTCGGTTGATTTTCTGAATTATTGAAATCTCTCTTCGGATTTTGGGGGAATGAAAAGAAAAAAAAAATGCACAAAATGTGACAAAAAACGATGAACGTCAAGAAATTTTTGTTAAATTCAGATGATGTGAACGCCAATTAGGCATTCACCTCTGAACAAAATAATATTTGAACTTAGGTATTCGTAGTCCACGATGCACAACTATATCAATAGGGTACAGGCGATGATAAAAGTTTATTAAATATTCAGAAGTGATCACGAATTGAAGATTCAAGTACTTGCGTCGATACAATGTGAATCAGACTCGACAATCGGGGTAAGCGAATCCCGTCATTGAAATGTCCTCTATACCATTTCTAGATACGAAATGACTGAAGATTATCGAAGGCCCGTTGATGCCATAAGGTGACTTAATTTTGAGCGGACAAATCATGTCATGTCTTTAACCATGGAAGGGGTGCAGCACGGGGGAGGCACCGACTCTTCTCGTTTGGATATCATTCTGAACGTCTTTCGGTTTTTGAATCACTATTTTCGGATAATCAGTGACTAATTATCTGTATCGTAATATTCCTCACGGTATTTTGTATTGAAACATGGTTAGCGAGCGACGTTTGAAAACTTTATTGGCACAGCCTCGGCATATAAGAACAGTATGCCTTGCAAATTTCATCCAAATCGGTTCAGCGGTCCGAACGGAATCAAACTTTTCATGCAGGTGTTGCAAATAAAAAAACCTTTTCACATGTTACGTGACTCGGAAGGAACAAGTCATCGTTTTTATAAGGGCCTCTGAATTTTAATCTTTTGTATTCGGAATCTGTGTTGGGAAATAGAAAATTTATACGATACAGCGAATTAATATTTTCGAAATTGATTTTTATTGCTATCACAATCTTATGCAGCTATGAATTATTGTCACTGGTATATACATATTCAGTAATCAATAGGACGACGTACTGGCAGAAAGTGGTAGTTTCTCGTACAGCAAATGATTTCCGTTTTTCCACAAAAAGTTCTTCAGATTAGCACAAGCTGTCCCGAATATTCCGCTCGCGATAGCTGCTAAGAAGTGGCCTGCGAATTGATTTACCAAACTTCGTAGATTAATATATTCAGCATTTTCGTATAAGGTGATACTGTCCACGACACTCACCAATAGTCTCTTCAGCTGCATGGGATTTATGATTATGAATGACCTGAGAAAGTGAAATTACGATGCAATGGCAATTACCAGAACACATTGAAAAAATAATTTAAGAAATCATCATATTTTAGTTGATGGATGAAATAGTATGAAAAGTCACAATAAGATCGTAATACTAAACTGGTGGTGCAATTGAAATCAGGGATCGAATGTTGAGTATCAAATACGTTTGCCTAACTGGAGGCTAAGGAAATAGATCAATTTATGAAAGCCTAATTGAAATTTGGTTTGTAGCAAACGATAGATCTCAGTATGACAATTATATTTCTAATGGTACGATTGTTTTCAACTTACTTTCGGCAACCCTGAAAGCAGTATTCAAAATCGCATCGATTCGGATCTTTATTTCGTCGAATGAATGAGTTATTCTGGTCATAGCAGCTGTGATCTCAGTGCTGGTATCTGGAAATTAAAAGATACCTCAATAATTTAGACAATTTTCAAGTGCTTGATGCGCGATATTCTAGATGGGCACAATCGTCTTCAACTCACTTCCGGCTCTCGCTCTAAAATATTCCAAATGAGTTATGACTTTGCGTTTTTCTGTGTCGAGTAAATCTGAAATTGGAATACACAGAGGTTATGATCAAGTCGTCTTCGACTCTCACTCAGTTCTAACAACAGCTGGATGAAAAGCAAGCTAGGCTTGATGTATTTTTCGAATGAGTGTCACTTACTCCGGAATCTGGTAGACAATTCTAATTCGGTTCCTGGAACTAAAATATGTGTATCATGACAAAGTGGAAATTCACCAACTGATGCATGATATAACGGCAATGAGTGAAAAATAATGAAATGTGAAGAATTGAAATAGGGCATTTCGATCGATCTACGATAAAATTTGATCGGAATCAATTAAAACGATTCCTCGACTTCACCCTGATATGTGAGGCGAATAGTAGATCACAAAAACATTTCGCGTGTCTAATGGCATAAGGTCGTAAGCGCCAAAAACGCGATTTTGGTGGCAAAAGGTCGTATAAACAGCAAAACGTCGTATAATGGCGCTTACGTCCTTATGTCATTAGGCACGCGATTTTTGAAGGGTAAAGTCGTCTTCAACTCACCCCCTTTGCCGTTTGCGATAGAAGTTACAGTCCTTTCGACAATGGTTCTGATTCTCATCACAGAATCTGAAATAAAAATAGAGACAAAGATAATTTGAGCGTTTTGGTAGAAATTGGTCAAGTAAGTGTATCCACTCGTCACTTACCAGCGTCTACGATCAGCTGGGATCTGGGATCTGAAAATAAAATAAGTACATCATGACACTATTGTAGTTTGTCAATATTTGACGCATGTCTTAGTAGCTATGACTTGAATATCTTCATTGGGTGACATTGTTTTGTACTTACTAGGGGACATCCGTCTAACATCATCCGCAAGTTCTGTCAGTTGGGCTTTGGTACTTGTCAAGCCATCTGAAATTTAAGTAAAGAGGACTGTGATTAAGTCGTCATTCCGCGGTGCTCGACTCGCTTGAGCTAAATTCGAACCACAAGTGAATATCTGTCATTATCGAAAATCTCTGTATCTTTAACTCACCGTAGATGGGATCACAGTTTGGTTCGACTTCTGAAACAAAAATTAGGATATCATGACAATACCTGACGAATCGAGTGGAACCTGACATGTTGAAAATGGTTTGAACCTTCCGTGTAGCATAAAATGTCAAGAATAAAATGGTTCCAAACAAAGAGCATAACGTTGAAAAAACACATCTTATCTATATCGTGATGAGGTACGAATAGTTTTTATTTTTAACGATTTAAGAATAATTGCTGCAAAATAAGTATACCGTTGAATATTTCGAGACACATAATTGTTGGCGACGCAAATTGTTCTGCCAAGTGTTTGATATAGTTTCGTATCTGTGTGTGCGAATGTGACAATGGAATGATTGAGAAATGGAATAATCATGTACATGTGCAGAGTCTTGTGTGATAATTTATGTAATCATAAGGAGAGAATGAGACAAAGTATAAGAAATATGTATACATAGTATATAAATATGTATGAAAGGTTGACACGGGGGAGCGAGGTATTTAATCCCTGTATGTATACAAGCGGGTAAACCGTCGCCCGGCCGAGCGCTACGTTCGGTCGCAGGAGAAAAGTCTGAAATCAGCCAGTCTTACTCCGAGCGGCGCGCTAATAAGGTATGAATCCTCCGGGATATCATTGTGTGCACGTGTAATAATCACGTGAAGTGCCGTAGAGTAGGAAAAGGGCTATCAGCGTGTCGATAAGGGTTCATAGCTTAAAGAATGTATTGTGGAGGCTGTGAAAATGAGTGGATCTATGCGGGGCGGATAAATATCGTGGTCGGACCGCCCAGGAGGCCTTTATAAGTAAAGTAAAGCTGGGAAGGTTGACACGCCGGGAAACCGGCGTGGTAAATACGACCACGATCCGTGTATTATGTCAGAATTGACAATAAGTGATTGTCACGGGTTGGCCGGCGCAGGGAGGTCATCAAAGGGATGACCAGATCTCTGTGACGGTTGACTTGTTGGGTAATAACCAACATGGATATTCAATCCGTGATAATGACGTACGTATCGGCAAAAGGCTGTGGTATCGCGTGGACTGACCTTCCCGGGGGAAAGCTCCGGGGTGGTTGGCACGTCGGGAAACCGGCGTGAATATGCAGTCCGCGGGATAGGTAAGGTCATGACCGAAGACGTTCGGGTTAAATTAGACCTTATCCGTACAAGTAAACAACTCGCATAGATTCCGCTGGCACAGATAGATTTCACATACAATATGAACAAGCTCGAATGAGGCTAGAATAAAACCTAGAATTGTATGCTAACAGAACGATTCTTTATGTCGAGTTCCCATAGAGTAGATCTGAGGCTATCGGTTATAGTGACGGAAAGTAAGGCCGTCGCTAACACATAATACTTGAAAAATTGATTCCGCGGTGCTCGACTCGCTTGAGCTAAATTCGAATATCAAGTGAATATCTGTCACTATCGAAAATCTGTGTATCTTTAACTCACTGTTGGTGGTAGGCTGGTTTTGGGGGGCTCCTGAAACAAAAATCAGGATATAATGACAATACTTGACGAATCGAGTGGAACCTGACATGTTGAAAATGGTTTGAACATTCCATGTAGCATAAAATGTAGAGAATAAAATGGTTCCAAACAAAGAGCATAACGATCAAAAAACACATTTTATCTATATTGTGATGACGTGCGCATAGTTTTTATTTTTAACGTGTCAATGAATCTTACCACCTGCAGAAAATACGTGCTACAAAATGTTAACTGTGCTGTTAAATATTTCGTGACCCAAGAATTCAAAAGTTGATTGCTATTGATATACATAAGTTCGACGAATGGTCGATTTTCCACTTCAGTACCATGTTACGGTTTCAAATTTTACTTCCTGTGAAACTAAAATGTAGGCATAACGATTCGATAAGTTTGCAGAATAATTGCTGCAAAATAAGTATTATACCTTCAAATATTTCGAGACACAATACTTGAAAAATTAATTGCTTCCGATATAGGTCCATGAGTTCTAGGTTCGCTGTTGGAATTGAAATCAAGAATCCAATATTGTATCCTCGCTGTATCGAGATTTGACTTCTTGTTGCAAAAATATTTCTACGTTTATCTACAAAACAGGTCTTTTTTCACCTGTTGTTGATGTGTGTGTCTGAATAATTGCAATGCTGACGTGGAAGCTATCGAACCACTTGACTCTTGATCAGTTTTTATTTACGTTATTCTCACTTATATGTATGGGGCATTCCACGCCAACTCGACCAATAATAAACCCCGACCATCTCAAAATCATCCCATATTTTTTTCTAACATTTTACGAAATAGTATAAAAAGTCACAATGAGATCATAGTTCAGTAGTACTAAACTGGTGGTGCAATTGAAATCAGGGATCGAATGTTGAGTATCAACTACGTTTGCCTAACTGGAGGCTAAGGAAATAGATCAATTTATGAAAGCCTAATTGAAATTTGGTTTGTAGCAAACGATAGATCTCAGTATGACAATTATATTTCTAATGGTACGATTGTTTTCAACTTACTTTCGGCAAGCTTGAAAGCAGCATTCAAAATCGCATCGATTTCGAAATTTACTGCGTCGAATGAATCACTAATTTTGGTCACACTAGCTGTGATCTCAGTGCTGTGAGCTGGAATTTAAAAGATACCTCAATAATTCAGACAATTTTCAAGTGCTTGATGCGCGATATTCTAGGTGGGCACAATCGTCTTCAACTCACGTCCGGCTTTGGCTCCAGTTCTTTTCAAACCGGTTATGACTTTTGATTTTAGTGGGTCGAGTAAATCTGAAATTGGAATATACAGAGGTTATGATCAAGTCGTCTTCGACTCTCACTCAGTTCTAACAACAGCTGGATGAAAATCAAGCTAGGCTTGATGTATTTTTCGAATGAGTGTCACTTACGCATGAATCCGTTATAAATTTGGTCTCTGTCTCCTGAAAATAAAATAGGCGTATCATGACAAAGTGAAAATTCACGAATTGACGCATGACATAATGGCAATAAGTGAAAAAAAGACTGAAATATGAAGAATCAAAATAAAAAATCGCGGTCAATTAAAACAATTTCTTGACTTCACCCTGAAATGTGAAGCGAACAGTAGATCACAAAAACATTTTTATAGGGTAAAAGTCGTCTACAACTCACCCCCGTGACCCGCTAGGACAGAATTTACAGCGGCTGCGAACTCGGTTCCGGCTATCGTCAAAGCAACTGAAATAGGAATAGAGAGGTCCTGAATATCAAACGGAATGATTTTCCAGAATACGGAGACAAAGATAATTCGAGCGTTTTGGTAGACGTATAAATTGGTCAAGTAAGTGTATCCACTCATCACTTACCAGCGTCTGCGATCAGCTGGGATTTATTATCTGAAAATAAAATAGGTACATCATGACACTATTTCAGTTTGTCAATATTTGACGCATGTCTTAGTAGCTATGACTTGAATATCTTCATTGGGTGACATTGTTTTGTACTTACTAGGGGACATCCGTCTAACATCATCCGCAAGTTCTGACAGTTGGGCTTTGGTACTTGTCACGGCATCTGAAATTTAAGTAAAGAGGACTGTGATTAAGTCGTCATTCCGCTGTGCTCGACTCGCTTGAGCTAAATTCGAACAACAAGTGAATATCTGTCATTATCGAAAATCTCTGTATCTTTAACTCACCGTAGATGGGATCATAGTTTGGTTCGACTTCTGAAACAAAAATCAGGATATCATGACAATACCTGACGAATCGAGTGGAACCTGACATGTTGAAAATGGTTCGAACCTTCCGTGTAGCATAAAATGTAGAGAATAAAATGGTTCCAAACAAAGAGCATAACGTTCAACAAACACAATTCATCTATATCGTGATGACGTACGCATAGTTTATATCTTTAACGATTCAATGAATCTTACCACCTGCAGAATATACGTGCTAAAAATGTTAAGTGTGCTGTTAAATATTTCGTGACACAACACTTCAAAAGTTGATTGCTCTTGATATACATAAGTTCGACGAATGGTCGATTTTCCACTTCAGTACCATTTTACGGTTTTAAATTTTACTTCCGGTGATACTAAAATGTAGGCATAACGATTCGATAAGTCTGCAGAATAATTGCTGCAAAATAAGTATCTTGTGCGCCCTGAAAACAGTCGGAAACTGTCAAACTGTAAAAAGCTGTCTCTTTCGTTGCCGATAGAAGGTCTGCGGAGAAGGAAAAGCCCGTTAAAGCCTCACGATTCGTGCAAGTTTATAAAAAATTATCCGAATTCTCCGATTCATGCACATTATTAAAAAAAAAACGTGACTCAAGGTTAGTATATCGTAGCAGCATATAACATATTTATAGTTTTATTATGTTTCAGTGGAAAGTGCGGAGAGTTCTCCGATTCGTATGAGGTTCACCGATTCATGCGAAGTGAATAAATTTGTTAGGAGGTTAATTATTCAAAGAAGTGAGAAAAAAAGTGAGCCGACTAAGGTTAGGATGAAATGGTAATGTTTGTTTATAAATTGAGGCACCAAAACAAATAAATTGAGGAAGAATAGTTTGACATCATCATGAGCATATCATATCATACTGAGAGGATTTTATTACAGAAGAATTTCGCTCGATGCTTGGGTGTGCAGCGTAGAAATTGTCAAAAGCCTTCTGTGGAAAGATCTTCCGATGTCGTTGCAAGCTATTGAAGAAAATCGTATAAGGTGTGGAGGATTCTCCGATTCGCGTGAAGTGAAGGAGGAAGATCAAAAAAGTGAGCCACGGTTAGTAAGAGAGCACGACGTTCATACAGAAATCGTTTCTACAAAGTTTGTTTCTACAGAGTTCGTTTTTACAGTATATTATTTCTGGGACCTATGTATGAAGGATCCTCCCCCATTGAATCGTATGTTCGTTTATAAACTTGAGCAACCGATTAGGGCAACCAGTCGATAGATTAGAGGGCTTTTTCGTGAATCAAGAATTGTATGGAAATCGAAACAAAGTTTGATATCGAGCTGGCAATTATAAGTCCAGAATAGTTGTCGACTTCGACAGACGACTCGGGGAGGTCGAAGATGCAGTGCCACAGAAGATTTTAAAGCAACAGGGGAAAAAGGCAAAGGGGAGAGAGAAGCAAAGAATGACAACAGGAGGTGAGGAAAGAAAGATTAATGGTAAAGAATGTGGTATTGAGAGATGTGAGTAGAAAAGAAAACGGAGACAAGGGAAAGGTAGAAGAGTGGATAGGAAAGGAGCAAGGAAGGAAGGTAGAGGAGGGAGATGGGATGAATATGGACGGGACCTGGTAGTGCTGGCTGAGTGCCTAGATGAAGAGAAACTATCGGCAAGAGAAGACGAAGAAGCCAGAAAAAAGGAGGGGAAGAAAACAGCAAAAGTAGAGTGGCGAAAAAGGGACGTGGGATTTCGGAGCGAAGCGGAGAAAGGCAGAACTGAGCATGGAGGAGAAAGGACTGGAAGCAGAAGAGCGGAAAGTGGTAGCAAGGCAGGAAGCAGAAAGAATCAGGAACGGAACGGCGTGAGAAGAGGCAAAGAGAGATACGGAAGGTAAACGAGAAAAGAGAAAGCTGAACGGCGAGCAGGAGCAGAAAGAAGACTGGAATGTTAGGGAAAGAGATAGAGAAAGCAAAGTTTGGGCTGGAAGAAGAGAGAGAGACAGCTAATAGAGCACCAGAGAACCAGTACACAAAAGAGGTAGGATGTACGGAGCAGAACAGAGAAGACTCGGAAAAGTGGAGGGTTGATCTGAAGCGGAGGGATGAAGAGATGAGGAAGAAGGAAGAAGAGACGAGAAAGGAGGGAGAAGAGCTGGGAAAAGTGGAGAGGATAATACTGGGGAAATAGGTGAGAACTGACTCGGTGAAAGAGCTCTGTACGTACAAAACTTGATGGTCAAAGAAGTGAAATAATTAGTCTTGACGCATTATAGAAATTCAAAATTCGCCTGTGGCTTTCAGTGTGTCGTTCGCTGGTTGATCTGATAAAGGATAAACCGCACGCGAAGCGCGCGTCGGGCTTCTCCACTCAGAATATTAAAAAGCGCGTGTGAGGATCGAATCGTTTTATCGAAGTTCGAGATATTTTGCCGACTTCGGACGTAAGCGCTTTTCGGTTTCGGCTCGGCTTCGCCTCTGGCATCATCACGTGCAGTGCGGGAATTTTCAACTTTCGGCCCTTGTAGTGTAATATACTATTTTAGAATTTTTTCAGATTGAAAAAAAATACAATTCCATATGGGGGAGGATGATGATAAAAAAATAACGGTTGGTGGGAAAAATCTGAAAAAATTCAGGAGTGCTTTTTTGAGATCAATGAAATCCTACAGGAAAGCGTAGAGCGAATGACAAATGATTAGGGAAAATCGTTGGTCGAGTTGACATGGAATGTCCCAAATAGATTTATACATGTCCAACAATTTTCAGCTCAACAAGATTATGGAATAACGAAAATATTCACTGATTCTTGTTTAATTGACAACGTTGAAAAAACCACAGAATACTCATGTAATTTCTTCGTTTCAGGTTTCAACGGTCAATACATGCACGAAAACAGGCGAGAGTACTACAAAATTTACTCAAGAAGATAATGATGATGATGACGACGATGACGATGATGATGACGATGATGATGACGATGATAATGACGATGATGTTGCTGAATTGATGATGCATTGATGATCTGTGTGATGTTGAACTGAATTTAAGGATTGTCAATGATGATGACGGTAATGATGATAATGTCGACAAATTGATGATAAATTGATGATCTGTATGTATAAAATTTATTTCACAAAATAATGACGATGATGACGATGATCTGGACGATTTTGAATTGATTCTAAGGGTTGTTGATGATGACGATGGTAGTGATGACGACTCGGATGACGATGACGATGATGACGAATTGATCATAAATTGATGATCAGAATGAATTTAAACTGAATCTAAAGAACGATGACGATGATGACAACCGAGTTTGAAAGTTGACAAAAATAACAACGATAAGATGACAATCCCTAATAAAAAAAGTTGGTTGTCACGATTATTTATCGCTGCTTCTCGCATCTAATCGCTGGTTCTCGCATCTGTCGCTGCTTCTCGCATTTCCGTCAGCTCCTTTCCGCGATGCCGATTGGACGGCGGTGACGCCGCTCGGATCTGACTTCGCACCGGTCGGAGCTGTTGTTTTTGACAGGCGCGATTCGAAGCGATAACCTGAATCGCGAAATTTTGAAGAGGCGAACGAAATGTCAAGATTTTGAACGGTTGAATTGATTTTATCGCGCCGTTTCAAAAGCGTGTAACCTGTAATCGCGAAGCTTTGAAGAGGCGAACGAAAGTTCAAGATTTTGAACAGCTGAATTGATTTCGATGAAAGGTATGTTTGAGGTACAATTTAATAGTCTTCACATAACCTTGATCGAGGAAAATTTGTGTTCTCTTCGTTTGTGGCAGAATATATGCAAAGGTAGATGTTCTATAAGTAACGGGTACGGCGATAGTTATGTAAGTTTTGATCACATCCCAGGAATAATTAATCACTCACTGAAACAACCCATATCTTACAAGGAGAGTAGGGACCTTCGATGTCACGGATCGGGTTCCCGTTTCACGTGGTGAAAGTTTAAGACCTCCGAATTAACGTGGTTTTTGATTTTTGATCTAATACGCCTTGGTTGCTGAGATATCGCGATTTGAAATTTAGAGATTTTCGGGCGGAGTGGGGCTCGCGCGTCTACTCCGTTGAGCGTGCACACTGGAACCAAGAGCTGGCGTGGCTGGGGCGGTAAGACGACGGACTAGAACGCTGAAGGTTCGCGGTTCGCGTCCCCGCACATTTTTTTTTTTTTTTTTTCAATTTATTTTCCATATATCTTTTCAATCTCTCATAAGACTTTGCATGCGCAAGCCAGTAGTGTTTATAGGTCCTTTTTGTTTCATAGAAAAATCAGAGTACATATTCCGGGTATTTATGTGTTATAGAAAATCCTGCAGGTGGGTCAGGGCATGCAATATCCCAGGTATTCATGTGTTACGGGAAATTCTACAGGTGGGTCGGGGTATGCAATATTCCAGGTATTCATGTGTTATGGGAAACCCTGCAGGTGGGCCGGGTCATGCAAGATTCCAGGTATTCATGTGTTATAGAAAATCCTGCAGGTGGGTCAGGGCATGCAATATCCCAGGTATTCATGTGTTACGGGAAATTCTACAGGTGGGTCGGGGTATGCAATATTCCAGGTATTCATGTGTTATGGGAAACCCTGCAGGTGGGCCAGGTCATGCAAGATTCCAGGTATTCATGTGTTATGGGAAATCCTGCAGGTGGGCTGGGTCATGCAATATTCCAGGTATTTATGTCTTCACAAGGTTTGGCCGAAGGGATATTTTTCATTGTTCCGTCACAGGTAAAGACCGGTTTTCGGTCAGGTAATCCATATAGTGCTATATAGGGCCTGAATGTGTGTTCTATGCCATCAGTTTCGCTGCAATTCTCGACGAAGCAAGACGTATTCACTGTGAAAATTGCGCCTTCCCAGGTAAATTGCGGGAAGACCGTCCAAGTCGTGGGGAGCCGGGAACCTCTCTCAAAGGATTGATATCAAATACAAGTACCAGTACGAAAAAGAAATCCATATACCGTTGTGCTCGTTCGCTCGCTACGCTCGCTCACTCGATTGGGTTTCATAATTTGTGAGGAGAAAATTGGGATGAGAAGAGAAAATTTGAAAAAAATTGAGGGAGTGGTACTTGCGGGCCAGGTGTGAGTGAGTGGAAGAGGCCACTGAGGTATACAGGTCACATTTTTATCTCGCTATGAAGGCCCGCCAAGTACCACTCCCTCAATTTTTTCTTTCGAAAATTTTCTCTTCTCGAAACTCATGCTCCCAATTTTTCTCCTCACAAATTATGAAAACCCAATCGAGTGAGCGAGCGTAGCGGCGAACGAGCACAACGGTATATGTTTGATTTTCTTTTTTTGTACTTGGTACTTGTATTTGATATCAATCCTTTACAGAGATTTTTTTGAAGGACGACTTTTGTTGAAAATGAATTTTGAAGAAGACTTTTGTGGAAGACGAATTTTTTGGTGGGTATTTTTGAAGACAGATTTTGTGTGAAAGAATTTGTTTGGTAAATTTTGTGGGTGGACCACATTAATGTACTTGGCGAAAGTTTTTGCACCAGAGGTGCTTTTGGGGATATCACTACTTTTTGTATATTTTTACTTCCTGCTAACTGCGCTAGCTCGCTGTGCTTGCTCGATGGGGTCTTCGTAGATCCTCACTCGCTATGCTCGCTCGGTTGTCAGTATTTTTCTGACCGATTATTTCTATATCCCATTGGATAGACGGTGAAAAATGTGAATTTTCTGTTTAATAAAAGTTGATTTCTGTAACTCTGACTTTGCTTAGGAGCAGACGTGAAATATTAACCCTTATTGGGTTGCATAAATTGATTCGTCAAAATCATTCATAGTAAATATTCGCAACGTGGAACCCTGTGCGCGGCCCTCCTCCCTTCCTCATCCGGGCTTGGGAGCGGACAGCAGGAGTTACTTACAGGTAGGGTTATAGTCACTGCTCATTACAAATTAAATCTTAAAAATGTCACAGTAAGAAAGTCTGAAAATCAGTGTATAAATAATCATTGGTATTCACTCAATAAAGTCTTCCGGGATAGTGCTTCTGTTATAAATTGCATGGCAAGATTCGTCTGTTCCATCCGGTCCACAAGGTATTCTTAGAAGTTAGAACCGATGATTTCAAGTCGCGTAACTCCAGTAGTCTAATAAGTATGCCGTGATGTGAAAATTAGCTGAGTCATCGAAGCAAAAATACCGCAACGTACCTTCCATAGAGCTATAAGTAGGCGTGCGATAACTATAACCAAAGCGATCAAACAATTGATCATATCGTCCAAGGTCAGAATGGATGGGCGTATTCGGCGGACAGTCCAGAACTCACACGTAACTCAGAAAACTCTGTATGAAGTGTTACGGACCTATATACTTGTCTCAAAGCATATTTCAACTCGTCTGCTCTAGACTTCCCGCTGAGATTCATCTGCTTTCTCAGGATGCGTCGATATATCAATAGCTCGTCCACGAAATAGTCCCTCCGGAACTCAATTTTTGTTCGTAATGTACTTGCCTCGATACTCTACAAAGTCTCTTGATATTTAGCACCTGGATATGAACATATAATCAATGTATAAACGACCAATATACCCAAGGCTTTGTGATTGATCTAATTGATTGACTCTGATAACCTCATAACTTGATTTTTCCATGAAACAGGCTCGCGATTTCCATACGATGTCGAGCTGAATACATAAACTTCAAAGCCCATCTTGTTTCACTTTGTCGGTAATGATTCTCACATCACATCATGTATCTCAATATCACGTAGATAACGAGTGGAATGAAATGTCAAACTGAAGCAGCCGATGCGAACACGCTATAGCTAGCAGTTTCGGCAATCGATTCTCGATCTGTGACATTTAAAGATGGCGGCTTGTTTACGTTCCTCGATTCGATCTAACTCGTGATTCCGGCGGCCAATGCCAGGTACTCGGATCGCTGTTGTCCGAGTCCCGACTATCGAGTGGTCGATATATATGAATGAAAATACTTCGCAAGACTCATCAATCGGATAATAAAAAGAAAGAGGCGGAAAAATTTTGCCGAATTCCACCCGATAACGGCGCCACTACAGCCACTGACTGAGGGTACTCTCTTCTCGTCTGCTCTCTGCGTAGTCTATCTACCAGATACCGCCGCTCTTCTCTGATTTTTATACTCATAGGCCGTGGCAAAGTCCGAGTGAGACGACGACGAAAAAGGATCGGGAGTGAAACGGACCTGTCAGATCTTCAATTACTCATTCATTTTTACGTGCACGGATTCAATCGAAATAGGGCTCAAATGAAAGCTTTTCGTACCGGACAATCTAATATAATAATTCTCCAGACCCATGGAGGTCGCTAAATGGAAGAAAACAGAGATTCTGATTACCCTCACCACCGCGAATAGCTCCTGTTCGTAAATAGACTGGTGAGCTACGCGCGGCGTTTAAAAATTTTAATGTACTTTGGCGCGAGACTCTACCGAGTCTCTTGATAATTACGAGTTCATTCATTCGAAAGAAGACGTCACTGATGCTGTGTATGAATGTGTTAAAACTTTGCGTCAGAGGAATATCGTTTTCGATGCCGGAAGTGAAAATCCATCCACGAAATCAACCGTTCTCGCCGAAAAGATGGTCGAAGAAATAATAACAACCATAGAACATGCGGACCTGATAGAAACGGAGGAATTATTTCAGGAAGATGAGAAGATAGAAATTTCCGACGAAACCCAAACAACAGCTACATCCGCCGATGATTTATTAATAAAATCTTCATCGACATCATCTTCAGAGTCTGCGCAGAGTGAATACTGTCCATCCCCAAAACGACCTCGTGGCACGGCACATGTTCCGTTGGAAACGAAAATAAAAATTGTTAATATGGCGAGGGAACACCCGAAGTGGTCGTTGAAGACCCTACACCGACGTGGAGGAACAGCGTTAAAACACAAAGGCCTTCTGAAAATTTGGGAACAAGATATAAAAAACGGAGGAACACCTTTTGATAAATGGCATATGATTGACAATTGGACTTACGATCGATTTGTTGAAGCGAGAAAAAGTATGAAGCCTGTTACCACACGGACGCTCCAACAATGGGCATTAGCTGCCGCGATGCAATACGATAACTTTAATTTTACTGCATCAAAGCAGTGGGTGGAGGATTTCAAAACAAGACATCGGATTCGACAGCGAAAGGTCACCAAATATATTAAACAAACCGAAATGAAATCACCAGAGGCTCTCATGGAAGCTGCAAAACTTTTCCAACAGCAAGTGTCGAAAGTGATTCCAAACTACGATCTAGATTTCGTGATTAACACAGATCAAACTGGCTGTGAGTACCGTGTCGGTGTTAATCGAACGCTGTCACACATGGGAGAGAAAATGGTTAATGTATATTTGGGAGACTTGAATAAAGTAACCCATTCATACACCGCACAGTATTGTATGACAGCTTCTGGTGAATTGCTTCCACATGTCTTCATTTGTTTACAAGAACAAACTGGTAAATTTGGGCCACGAGTTCAAACACATATCAACGAACTGACAAGCATCTGTAAGAACGTTATCGTCACTGCATCAAAATCGGGGAAACTAACTTCGCAATTGTTTGCTGAATTTCTGGAAAAGGTTTTGAAGCCGTACGTGAAACAGGAGGATTTCCTTTTAATAATTGACTCGTGGGGAGGCCAAACTAATTCTTCTCTGTTTGACTCGACCTTCATCAACGAGGACAACGATCCGACCTGCGAATTAAAAATTATTCCCGCAGGTTGTACACCTTATTGCCAACCGTGCGACGTTTATTTCTACAGACAAGTGAAAAATTTCATTAAATGACTGCAGAATAGTACTTATCTATTGCAACAAGACCGCCAGATAAATAGCAGAGACGATGCACTCAAAATACATTCTCTAATCCACCATCAATTGTCCGCGCCTATATTTTGGGATATGTTACAGTATGCGTGGTTTGCAGCCAAATTAACGCCAAACAGATCAGTTTTTCGAAATGTAAACGAAGTTTGCTTTCCTGATAAGATTCGCAAGATTAAATGTGGTTGCGATGGTATAGGATTCATCTTATGTTCGTGGTGTCGTAAGCCTTTGTGCTTCGCTTGCTTTTATGATGGTTTCCACCCCCCAATTTGTCGACATATCAGTAGTAGTGAAGAAGAGTCAGAATGATTGCGTGACACAAAATTTGCATGTATGTCCAATACATTAATTATTTTTTAAACAATTATATTTTTTACGTAATCTTATGTTTTGTTATATAAGTGCCTGCGTTATTACAATAACCATTCTATCATATTATTACATATATATATATATATATATATATGCTTATATATATATATGGTTATATTAATGGTTATATGGTTATAGAATGGTATATATATATATATAGATTATAGCATATTGACGTTCATGCAGTGTATAATATTTGAAAATAGAACTGGTAATACATATTTTCGATTTGTCTTATTTACCTGCGCATGCAAAGTCTTATGAGAGATTGAAAAGATACATGGAAAATAAATTGAAAAAAAAAAAAATGTGCGGGGACGCGAACCGCGAACCTTCAGCGTTCTAGTCCGTCGTCTTACCGCCCCAGCCACGCCAGCTCTTGGTTCCAGTGTGCACGCTCAACGGAGTAGACGCGCGAGCCCCACTCCGCCCGAAAATCTCTAAATTTCAAATCGCGATATCTCAGCAACCAAGGCGTATTAGATCAAAAATCAAAAACCACGTTAATTCGGAGGTCTTAAACTTTCACCACGTGAAACGGGAACCCGATCCGTGACATCGAAGGTCCCTACTCTCCTTGTTAGTATGACATAGCGAATATTTGATCGAATTGATTCCTTGTATCCGACCAGGAGAATTTGATTTTTTTTTTCATCCTTCCAGTTTAAAAATAGTATTGATATGTATATGTAATAGTATTTTACTCGAAGAATTAAAAATAAAAATTTGATTTTTCTATAGTTTTTTTCGGTCCCACCAAGGTTTGCACGCTCGAATAGAGGAAGAATCTCTCCTTGGTGGGTACCAATAATCAATTAATTTGGTTCGCCTCCTTCGATAAATTCAAATATGTGAATAGTATTGATATATATATGGGTGGATGAAAGTCGTGGTTTTAGTGTCTTCTTGACGAAAAAAAGTTTTGATCCGGTAAAAAAAATATAAGAAAAATTCAGCCCATATTCTCGCGAGCGGGAGACTGTTCTCCGTTCATCATACGATTCCTGTGAAATTTTTCAGGTTTTTAAAAATTGTCCGTTCTTCGGTCGAAAAAAATCATAACTCGGAAAGGGTTAATTTGTCCGAAAAATCTGAAGAAAATTCAGAAAAATGTTTCAATGCATGGACTACAGACAAAATTAAGAAGCAAGTAAAAAATGTTGCGGTCTGGAGACTAGGTGAATTGATGTGGACAGCCCCATATACTATAGTGATTCTGTACCATGAACTTCGTCGTGCGACTGCTGCAAATGAACGTTGGTGATGCTCAGGAATACACAGTACGATTCTTCGGTAACATTTATAATCAGGTTGACATTGAAAGAAAAATGAAATGTTTCAAGTGAGTCTATCAAAAAACAAAACTATTTTTCGTTTTGAAGTACCTAAAAGATTCGAGAATGAACAATCCTGACAGGTTTCTTCACCCATATCTTTGCCGTGCGCGACTCAAGTTAGGTCAGGTAGGTCAGTTCAATGGTTTCTTGAACATTCACAAAAAATCAGAAAAGACAGTATGGAGGCTACGTTTACGGGATGTTAAAATTCTAGAAAAAACGCAGCTTCTATTCCTGATACACCCCACCGTTCATTTGCATTCGACTTTGCTCCTATCAGTCACCACACGGACCAGCACAGGGATCACAGAAAAAATTAATGACTATGAATCTCAGATATCGGAATCAGCAGTTTTCCGATGGTAAAAGTAAAGACAAATAGTAGCTCTCATTCCGAAACGTTGCCAGCACATTATTTTTGCTCGGCTATTCTTGACATACGATTGAGAATCAAGATGTGAAGATTATCGGTCAGAATTTTGAAACTGACTTGAAATTAATAAATATTTGAAAAGAAAATATAGAACAATCTGCCTACGTTTTTGATGGCGAAAGTAATGAGGAATGCTTGTTTTGCAGCAACAGAATTCTCGTGAACTTTTTAGAACTTATAAAAGGTTAAAGTTTGAAGTGCAAAGAAAAATAAGTACTTAAAAGTAAGGATCGGTTCAAAGAATCACCTGAAAGTCATAGAATTATTTCAAAGCTAAAAATACAGCACAAAGAAGTTTTGGGATTGAATGGAAAATGATGCGAGATCTAGAAATGTGTCGCGTTGAGGTGAACAGCGACGTATTTAGTAATGCATTTGTCGCCTACAGTTCTGAGGTTTATCATTAAGTTATCATTTGAAGTCAAGATAATCGTCTAAAACTGTAGTCAGATCGTTTGCGCATGTCTTGAATATGAAGAATATAACGCGATTTCGTTTGCCCGTTTGCTCGTTGTCGAGAAAAAATGCGAATAAAATGGGACAGCCGTATTTTGAGCATCCGGTTTTTAAATCAAGAGACTCGGTAGAGTCTCGCTCCAAGTACATGAAAAAAAAGTTTTTCAATACGCTGCGCGTAGACTCGCCGAGTCTATTTACCCGAACGGGAGCTCTACGGGGCTATGCGGCGACCGTTAACTCTAATTATCTCTCGGTCGGCTACATGTCAGGGACTCAATGATTTATTTTAGCGTTTATTATTTTTTATCTTTCATTTAAGCCCAATTTGAATGCCGTAGGTGCACGGAGAGCTGAGTTTCGAATTATGCGATTGATTTAATTCTCAGAATTATCCTCAGAATATCGTCGTCGTCCTGTTCAGATTTCTAAATTCTGAGTATATAATGATGTAGAGAGTCGGTCGATTTATAGGCAAGTTACGCGGGCAACCAAACTGAGAGAGTCCGCCGGTCTAGGTCGTCTGGGAACATACAACGTAGTCTATGGCGGCCAAGTCGGTTGTGATTGGTTGTCGTAAGAGCATCTCGGCTCCCAAGGATCGGCTCCTACAGATGACAGCTCGTCGCGTCGCTACGAAAACATTTTATTCCGCTCGCTATCGCTACGTGATATTATAATGCGGGTATGATGCGATATATGAGAAACATTACCCAAAAAAGTGAAATGAAGATGGAATTTTTAACTGAATTTACATATTCGGCTTCATCTTATGGGAATTGAGAGTCAGTTTATTCGGAAAATCAAGTTTTCAGGTTAGGTTGCTTAACTTGTTTGACCGATGGCAAAGCCTTACTATATTAATCGTTTACATAATTAAACATGGTTCACGATGTGCAACGAACTTATTAGAAATACGTGAAATTTAATCAATTCAATTCAAGTAATTAGCTAATCGTCGCAACTCGCAGCCAACAGGTACGACGTACACCAAAGACTGATAATAATACTGAAAGAAGACTTATCAAGTAAATCCCAGATGGAGGATGTAGGGGTGCTCTCTGTTAGTGTCTTGAATCTAAATTCTTTTAAGCCCCGCCGACTAAATTAGTAATAATTCCTCAGAATAAATATACCCATCACGAACGAGTCGAACAGATGGCAACGCCCGTCAATAGGGGCACGGGCTGAGCGGACATGGAACGCTATACCGAAGGAAGACAAAAGCACAGAAAATCACATAAATACCCTACCAACCATTGATAGGCTCATTTATGTACCTTGCTGTCTCTACTCGCAGGGACAATATTTACACCATCAGCCAGTTTTATTTGAATTCTGAGAAGGTGCATTGTAGTGCGGCGAAACGAGTACTGCGATAGCTATGAGGGCCTATCGACCATGGTCTGATCTACTGAAAAGAAAAGGACCAATTGACTGCGTTGGCCGACTATGATTAGGGAGGCAGCCAATGTGGATGACAGAGTCTTGTACACCCAATTCGTCATTGGGCCGAGGGATTACTTGGGAAGCACGAAAACAGAACGTCATTGCTTGCTCAAGCACAGAGGTGCAAGTCCTGCATCGGTTGAACCGGTTCGCATTGCAACGCCTCAGTTTCTCGTTACTTTTCAACAATGAAAGGTAGTGTAAGGAAGAGACAATTATCGTTGACTTTAACTGGTTGCTGCTGGTCTACTGACAAGTTTATTTATTTTATTATTAATGTATTGATTATTTGATGAAAAAAAAATCGGATCTGGAAACTAGTCTAGAGTGAGTATCTTCGTTCTCACTCATTATAAATTCCTTACCCCCTATTTCTATGTGAGAACGTTAAGAAGAGGATGAATTTGGATTGAGATTATGATATGAATAAAAGTGAACATTGCGTAATATTTATATTAGTTTCATGTTCACGGCATCGATAAAACATCATAACACTGACTCGTGTTCCGTTGATAACAGCGATTCGTTATGCGAAATATATTGTAAATAAACAAGCGAGCGGATATAATGGGCATGAAACTACGAAAATCAAACCAAGTGAGCGTAGCGAACGAGCAAAATTAGGTGGTTCAGCGAAATTTTACAAAAAGTAGTGATATCCCCCAAAAAAGCACCTCTGGTGCAAAAACCGTCGCCAAGTACATAAATGTGGTCTCAAGAAAAATCCACCAACAAAAAGTCTTTCTTCAAAAATACCCACCAACAAAAATTCGTCTTTCACAAAAAGTCTTTCCTCCAAAATACCTTCCAACAGAATCCGTCTTTCAAAACATTATTTCTATAAAAGATTTGAAATCAGATACAACTACCAAGTACAAGAAATAAAAATGAAATTCCACCAACTGGCGTTGCGCTCGCTCACTCGATTGGTTTTTCGAATAATTTGTGATGTTAAAAAAATTTGGGGGAAAATTTTGAAAAAAAAAATTTCGGGAGTGGTACTTGGCGGGCCAGGTGTGGGTAAGTGAACAAGTATTAGGTCATGTTTACCTGACATTCTTATACATTGCTATGATGGCCCGCCAAGTACCACTCCCTAAATTTTTTTTTTCAAAATTTTCCCCCAAATTTTTTTGACATCACAAATTATTCGAAAAACCAATCGAGTGAGCGAGCGCAACGCCAGTTGGTGGAATTTCATTTTTATTTCTTGTACTTGGTAGTTGTATCTGATTTCAAATCTTTTATAGAAAGAATGTTTTGAAAGACGGATTCTGTTGGAAGGTATTTTGGAGGAAAGACTTTTTGTGAAAGACGAATTTTTGTTGGTGGGTATTTTTGAAGAAAGACTTTTTGTTGGTAGATTTTTTTTGAGACCACATTCATGTACTTGGCGACGGTTTTTGCACCATACAATATACCTGCTATGCAAACGCTCGACAGAATTTCAGATACATAATTATCATACCAATCGTTTGCGGGTCGTGTGCGCAAACAGCACCCACAATAATTGATCAGTAATCATTACCGCTACCATTGAAAAATTAATAATTCAAAATCTACAAAGCTGGTACCAAAATTCATTAGTGCAGATGCGACGGGGGTGGTTCAATTCCATCCGTTCCAGTTGCCAAGCAGGAGAATGCCGTGAAAATTATACCGAATCAAGGTGGATAGTGTAATGTATGAGAACTCAGGAGGGAATAATAAAGATAACCAATATTATAATGTGACGAATACGGCTTTATTAAACACAACCGACCAGCGGGCCGGCTGCCTGAGAACTGGGGTTACAGGTTCTATTCTCTATCTATATTCTATATTTACAAGTATAACCTTTCAGTCCTCTGATACATAATCTCATATACCACACTCTTCCCTTCCTTTCAAATAAGTTCCTTATCAACCGTATTGTTTTAGTTCATCACTTTTTATTTCACTTCACACACATTTGTATTATCTTTATCCTTTTTTTTTTTTTTTTTCAAATTGTAACTTATTATACTATATGTATATACAGTTATGTACACAAGTTAGGATTCAATCTGGGAGATCGTCTAAGCACTTTTGGCTTGTCTTCATTGTTTTTTTCATTTCCATCTACTTTCTTGATGATTTCTCCAGTTATTTTTCTAATCTGATCAATGTGTCTCTTCCAGATTTCGTCTCCAACTTTCACAGAATACGTTCTAGGGCTAAGACATTTGACAATTACAGCTTGTTGCCATTTATCTTTTCCTTTTCTGTAATCTTTTACCATTACTTTTTCTCCTTCGAAAATTGCAACTTTTCTCGAACCTGTTGCATTTCTCTTTTGGGCGTTTTGTTTTTCTTCGACAATTTCTTTTGTTTGTTTAGGTCGCAATAAGTCAAACTTCACTCTTATCTCTCTACCGAACATCAATTTCGCAGGACTACTTCCTGTTGTTGCATGAGCTATGCTTCGGTAATCAAACAAAAATTTGTCAACCGCGTAGTTTAACTTACGACCGTCTTTAACCATCTTTGTGATGTGAGCTTTGAAATTCTTCACGAAATTTTCAGCAGCACCATTTGTGGCTGGATGGTATGGTGATGAAAATGATTGTTTCACCCCATTTGTGTTCATAAACTCAGCAAATTCATCACTTTTAAATTGAGTTCCGTTATCTGTTACCAAATGATGTGGCAACCCAAAGCGAGCAAAGATTGTTCTGAAAACTGAAATCAATTTGTCAGACTTCGTGCATGAACCCATATCAACAATTTCTGGCCACTTAGAGTGTGAATCTAGAATTACCAAAAACATTTTTCCAAACAAAGGTCCTAGAAAGTCCGCATGAATTCTAGACCAAGGTTTTTCTGGCCACAACCAAGGTGTCAATGGCATTTTTGCAGGATTAATGTTTAATGCTAAGCATATTTTACAAGTTTTTGCGTTGTTTTCTATTTCGTAATCTACACCTGGCCACCAGAAGAACGATCTTGCTACTGCTTTCATTTTGATAATGCCGAAATGGCTTTCATGTACTTCCTCAAGAATTTTTTTTCTTAATGCAGTTGGAATTACCACTCTAATCCCTAACATTATACAACCTTTTTCAACGTATAGTTCCGATCTCCGATTGGCGTACTTTTTTTCTTCATCTGAGATCTTCTTCTCATCTGTCGGCCATTCGGAAACAATATACAATAGTATTTTCTTCAATACTGGGTCTTTTGTTGTTTCTGCTGCTATAGCTTTAGCGTTTACGTTTGACAAGTGACACTCATCTACATAGTTTAAATACGTGTAATCATGACCGAAAATTTCTTCCGCGTCTTTAGTATCTGAGTTAGGCAGGCGTGACAACGCATCTGCGTTTCCATTATCGCTTGATTTAACATATCTGATGTCATACGTAAATGCTGATAAGAATTGTGCCCATCTTTGCAGTCTATTGGCTGCTACTTTAGGAATATCGTCATATGGACCGAAAATTCGAAGTAAAGACTTGTGGTCTGTTCGTAATTCAAATTTTCTTCCATACAAATAATCATAGAACTTTTTGACTCCAAAGATTATTGCTGCCGCTTCTTTGTCAACTTGAGCTCTAATTCTTTCGTTCTTAGGGATTGTTTGCGATGCAAAGACAATTGGTCTCTCTGAACCATCCGGAAACTCGTGAGCTAACACAGCTGATAAACCGTACTCTGAAGCGTCACAATTTAATATTACAGGCAACTTGGGATCAAAATGCACTAATACTTCTGCAGACATTAGAGCGTCTTTAGTATTTTGAAATGCTTGCTGGCATTTTTCATTCCATTCCCAAGTTTCTTTCTCTAACGCGTCGTACAATGGTCGTACTATCTCAGCTCGGTCTTGTATAAATCTACCGTAATACGTTACTAGACCTAACCAGGCTGTTAATATTTTTGCATCTGTTGGCTCAGGAGCTTCTATTATCGCTTTCATTTTCTCGGGGTCTTTGTGCAATCCCGTTTTGTCTATCACAAAACCTAGATAATTAATTGAATCCTTAAAAAATTCACATTTTCTGTTATTTGCTTTCAGACCGCATTCTTTCAATCTAGCAAGCAACATTTTTAAGCTTTGCATATGAGCTTCTTCTGTAGGTCCGGTTACTATAATATCATCAATGAATACTGCTAGTCCAGGGATACCTTTTAATTTCTGTTCAATAATTCTTTGAAAACTTCCAGGACCAGAAGCTACTCCATAAGGCAATCTAGTGTATTTGAATAGACCCTTATGTGTAATAATTGTCAAATACTTTTGACTTTCTTCTTCAACCTCAATTTGCTGATACGCATACTTTAGATCTATTTTGGAAAATTGAATTCCCCCTTGTAATGAAGCAAAAATTTGATCAATTAACGGCATCGGGTATTTATCTATTATCAAGTAAGGGTTTAAGGTTCTTTTAAAATTTCCACAAACTCTTACTTCCCCGTCTTCTTTGATTATTGGAACTACTTGCGTAGCCCATTCACTGGTCTCAACTGGAACCAAGTTTTTCAAATCTACCAATCTATTCAATTCTTTTTCCAGTTTAGGTTTCAATGATAATGCTACCGTAGCGGGTTTACAAGCAGTAGGTTTTACATTGTCTTTGACATAGAGTTTTAATTTTTCACCTTTTAGCGTACCTTGACCCTCTGAAAATACTTCTGCATACTCTGCCTTTAAATCCGCTATAACCTGTTCTCTACTTTTTACTGTGTAAATGACATTGGTCGAAGGACATTTCAGCGGCCATAGTCCAAAAGAATTTAGCCAACTTCTGCCCATAATTGGTGGACCGTTCTCACCAATTACGTACAGTTCCAATATCTCTTTTTTTCCATTCAACTCTACTGGAATATCTTTGAGTAATCCTCTTGGTACTATGTTTGAACCATCATAATTCTTGAAATTTTCTGAAATTTGGCTGACTGGCCAATCTGAAAAATTCTTCTGACGACATACTTCTGAAATCGCACTTATAAACGCTCCAGAATCAATTTCAAAAGTAATTTCTTTCTCGATTACTCTAACTTTACTTTTCATTGGTTCAATGTTCCCTTTGTTTTGTTTAATACAAAAAAATGGTTCAACTTCTTGACCTGTTACTATCGGATCCTCTTCCGATATTTCTTCAACGTTTACAAAGCTGATTCTCCCTTGAGCATTTTTATACTTCAATTTCCAACACGCAGCGATTAAATGACCTTTTGTTTTACAGTACGCACAACTCATATGCTTAAGGGCATGCTGGACTCAGTATTTCCGTATTTAAAAAATGATGAAGCCCGATATGAACGGGGGGGTGTTTAATGGGTTCCTTAGACGATTTGTAATCAAATTGGTAGCTGCATGAACGTGTATCTCACCAAAATCGAGTAAAATAAGCCTTTTTTGTGTTGCGAAGCGTGAGACCGTCACTTGTTTTCACTCATATCACCGACTACGTATCTCAAAGGTGGAAACGGGCTATGTAGCGAACTCATAAATATAATTCCACTCACATATATCGCAAAACTTGTTCATTTCACTCAACGATGAAGCCTGAGAATTGTTTCCAGAAAAAGACTGAAATTCTCGGTATAAAGCATCCATGTTGGATCGTTTCGCGTTGCGAGTCGGGCCGAGCAGCGCTTGCCAACCTTCGTCTCGCGGTCCTGCGTTTCACGAACCGCCGTTCCTTGTTCAGCGCTATGACAGCTGAGCGGGAATTCAAACGGAAATAATTCGGAATAATAATAGTTATAACAAATGTAAGGTATGTATAAGTTGTAAAAATTTGTAAATTAGTCTAATTGTAAGTAGTAATGTATTCGATGAAGTTATGGAGACGGAAACCATGTAACCCCGAGGAGAACAATAAATAAACATACATAAACATACATAAACATACATAATAATTATAATAATGCATTGTTATTATTATCATTATTATTATTATTATTATTATTATTATTATTATTATTATTATTATCATTATAATTACAATTTCCGAAATAATAATCATAACAATTATTATAATAATAATTATTATTATTATCATTGAAAAAAATTTACTCGAAAGTGGTGTGAATGAAAATGAAAACGTATGCGCCATTTTTTTTTTTTTGTACTAACACTGAAATCCTGTGGAACGCACAGAATAATCAAAATTCCGATTCTTTTGAGAGATTTTCAAGTTTCAGCATAAAAAAAACTAGATAAGGCAGAGGTGTAAAGTCGTATACGCCCTTTATTTTTATTTTTTTTTTATCTTGAAAATGTTGTGAAAATCGGAATTTCAATTCTTCTATGCGTTGCACAGGACAAGAGTATTTGTGGAAAAAAAAATGGCGTACTACGACTATACGACTTTATACCGTTGCCCTGTCAATGTTTTTTTTTTTTTTTTTGAATTTTGAATTTTGAAAATTTCACATAAAGAACTCTGAAATCAGACTTTTTTATGCGTTTCACAGGATTTTAGAGTTTTTGTAGAAAAAGAAAAAAAAATGGCGCATAGTTTTCATTTCCATTTACAAATTTCACCACTTTCGAGTAAATTTTTTGCAATGATAATAATAATAATTATCATATTGTTATTATCATAATAATAATAATTATTATCATAATATTATGATAATAATTGTTATTATTATTATTATTATTATTATTATCGTCATCATCATCATTATCGTCGTCATCATCATCATCATCATCATCATCATCATCATTATTACGGAAAAAATTGAAATTCCGATTTTCACAACATTTTCAAGATAAAAAAAAATCGAATAATAAATGGCGTTTACGACTCTATACCTCTGCCTTGTCCAGTTTTTTTATGCTGAAACTTGAAAATCTCTCAAAAGAATCGGAATTTTGATTATTCTGTGCGTTTCATAGGATTTCAGTGTTGGTAGAAAAAAAATGGCGCATACGTTTTCATTTTCATTCACAAATTTCACCACTTTCGAGTAAATTTTTTACAATGATAATAATAATAATTATCATATTGTTATTATCATAATAATAATAATTATCATAATATTATGATAATAATTGTTATTATTATTATTATTATTATTATCGTCATCATCATCATCATTATTATTACGGAAAAAATTGAAATTCCGATTTTCACAACATTTTCAAGATAAAAAAAAAAAATAAAAATAAAGGGCGTATACGACTTTACACCTCTGCCTTATCTAGTTTTTTTATGCTGAAACTTGAAAATGTCTCAAAAGAATCGGAATTTTGATTATTCTGTGCGTTTCACAGGATTTCAGTGTTAGTACAAAAAAAATAAAAAAATGGCGCATACGTTTTCATTTTCATTCACACCACTTTCGAGTAAATTTTTTTCAATGATAATAATAATAATTATTATTATAATAATTGTTATGATTATTATTTCGGAAATTGTAATTATAATGATAATAATAGTAATAATACGATAATAATAGTAATAATAATAATAATAATAATAATAATAATAATAATAATAATAATAATAATAATAATAATAATAATAATAATAATAATAATAATAATAATAATAATAATAATAATAATAATAATGATAATAATAACAATGCATTATTATAATTATTATGTATGTTTATGTATGTTTATGTATGTTTATGTATGTTTATTTATTGTTCCCCTCGGGGTTACATGGTTTCCGTCTCCATAACTTCATCGAATACATTACTACTTACAATTAGACTAATTTACAAATTTTTACGACTTATACATACCTTACATTTGTTATAACGATTATTATTCCGAATTATTTCCGTTTGAATTCCCGCTCAGCTGTCATAGCGCTGAACAAGGAACGGCGGTTCGTGAAACGCAGGACCGCGAGACGAAGGTTGGCAAGCGCTGCTCGGCCCGACTCGCAACGCGAAACGATCCAACATGGATGCTTTATACCGAGAATTTCAATCTTTTTCTGGAAACAATTCTGAGGCTTCATCGTTGAGTGAAATGAACAAGTTTTGCGATATATGTGAGTGGAATTATATTTATGAGTTCGCTACATAGCCCGTTTCCACCTTTGAGATACGTAGTCGGTGATATGAGTGAAAACAAGTGACGGTCTCACGCTTCGCAACACAAAAAGGCTTATTTTACTCGATTTTGGTGAGATACACGTTCATGCAGCTACCAATTTGATTACAAATCGTCTAAGGAACCCATTAAACACCCCCCCGTTCATATCGGGCTTCATCATTTTTTAAATACGGAAATACTGAGTCCAGCATGCCCTTAAATCTACAATCTTTAGCATAATGCCCTATTTTACCACAGCAAAAACAATGTTTACTTTCCGTATAATGATCGGCGTTTCTCGATGTCGATGGTTTCGGCGCTGAAGGTGTGTTCCTCGTATGCTGTACGGATTGCTGCTTCCCTGTTGTTATCGCCTTATTAGCACTGTTATTTGAAGTATTGTATCCGCTGTTCTTAGGTTTGAATCTTGAGTTGAACTTTCCTCTCGAAGCTCCAGGTTGTTTGTTTACGTAATGTACGTTCGATCTGGACGATTCACCACTAACAATCGCTTGAACTTCGATTGCTTTGATTTGAGCTGTCTCTCTTGATTCCGCGATTTCTACTACTTTTTCATACGTTAGATCCTTTTCTCGAAATAGCTCCACTTTCGTCTCATGATCTGATAGACCGCACACCAACTGATCTCTTAGCGAAGTCTTCAAATCCGTAAACTTGCACTGCTTCGATAGTTTCTTTAAACGAGCAACAAATTCCGTTACTGTTTCACCATCTTCTTGCCTTGCTTGCTGAAATTTGCAGCGTTCCATCGAAATTGATGGTTGTGGCTTGAAGTGTGTCATCAATGTTTCCACTAACTGATCGTACGTTTTATTTTTCGGAAGATCTGGCATACACAAATCTTTTAGTAATGAATATGTGTCTGCATCAATTTTTGTGAGTAACACTGGCACCTTTTTTGTGTCGGGTATTTCATTTGCCATGAAAAACATTTCAAGTCTCTCCGTATACATTTCCCAGTCATCTTTGCCTAATGTAAACGTCAATTTTCCCGAATCACACATCGTGAACTTTTTTTTTACAAGCGCTGGCACAACAACTGGTTCTGCGTCTCATTGCTGTTGTCGTGAACGTCTCTCCTCTAGCTGCTCTGTCGCTTGATCGCCTAATATATTCAAATGCTTGCCACTCTTAACGACTTTTGAGAGCTGTTTTCTTAATTCATCTAACGGTTCAGATTTATTCACTTTTTCACTGTATACTTGCAAATAGCGTATAACATTTTCTTTCGTTTCCAGGTAGATCCAGGTCGTTTTTCGATCTCTGATCTCCGCTAGTATTCTATTACTCAAGAACTGCGACATATATAATACGGGTACTTTTGTTTAACACGAATACTCTTATTTAACACGAATACTTTCTTTACTATAATTTCCACTTATCCTCGTCGCCAAATGTAATGTATGAGAACTCAGGAGGGAATAATAAAGATAACCAATATTATAATGTGACGAATACGGCTTTAATAAACACACCCGACCAGCGGGCCGGCTGCCTGAACTGGGGTTACAGGTTCTATTCTCTATCTATATTCTATATTTACAAGTATAACCTTTCAGTCCTCTGATACATAATCTATATACCACAGATAGTTAAAATGATGCGTAATTTTGATGACTTCAGTTCGTTCGGTTTCATTTAAGTTGATCAAGCAGCAAACAAGTAACATTTCAGAATCATTAATTTCGGAATGTAACTTTTTGTCTGCCTAATTCTAAATGAAACTTACACACAATATTTTTCGTTGTATTTCAAGACAGAAGTGTAAGTTTTTACCGGGTTGATTGAACGGAAAAACGTAACATTCCAAAATTAATGATTTTGAAATGTAACTTTTTTTCTGCTGATTCTTAACCTAAATGAAACCGGACGAACTAAAGTCATCAGAATTATGCACCATTTTCGCTGGTCACCTAGATTCACTATCGTTTTCACGGCTTTCTTTGCCTGGGAACTGGAAAGGACGGATATTGGACCGCTCCCGGCACATGGGCAATACTGGATTTTGGTACCAGCTTTGCAGATTTGGAATTTTTTTTTATTCAATGGTACAGATAATAATTACTGATAAATTGTTGTGGGTGCTGTTTGCGCAAAAAACGCGGAAACGATGGTTCTGATAATCTATCCAAAATTTTGTTAATTATTCGCATAGGTATCGTATTCAGTAATCGGATGCTGAAATTCAGATCCACCATCTTATTAGAATTTTTTTCGATAACAAGTAACCGCTCAAATTGATTTGAATCAATCGTTCTCAAAATATAACGTAACATATTTTGAGGTAACTCCACAAAAATATTTTTATAGTGATCCGTTCGGTGAGCAGATTCGTATTTAATCAAATACATTTCAATTGAACCTACACAGCTTATAATGAAATACACCGATGAAATTAGAATTGGTTAGTAAAGATTGAAAAAGAAAGGTCAGCAAACTAATGTAAGAAAAAAAGCGCTGTAATAACGATCTGAAAGTTGGTTTCAGAAGCGCGCGAAGCGCGCTATTGTGAGCTAGTGATGTTAAATTGACGTCTGCGATATATTCGTGTAGAATGACTGTGAATTGATGATTCTGAAGAAGTGTAACTTCAGGTTATATCTAAAGTTATCCGTTTAAGAATGTGCAAAGAACTTGTATATATGGGGTAGTCCAAATGAAAGTGAACAGAGTCAGCACACTCGAAAAATAGTTCATTGTGCTCTTGATACACAATGTATCATTTCAATTATGATTTTGTGTTGTTCTATTTTATGTTCATGAAAATTTTTCACCACATTTAAAACTCGCGGTTTGACCTCGAGTGATTTATACGAAATATTCACAAATAATATCTTGTGTGATAAGTGCGGAAAGAAGGCGATATCCGATGAATGTGAAGCTTGTAACACGAGCGAAGGCGAGCAGCCAGCATTCAGACGAGTCGAGTGTCGTTCACTCACGAGCCGAAGGCGAGTGCGGGATGACACGAGACCAGTGTGAATGCTGTGCGAGCCGAGCGAGTGATTCAAACTTAACACGAGGCAGATGTCGCCTATCCGGACTTATCGCACACCATATTTTTTATAACTCCTGCGGGAAAGCTTGATTTGAGATGCAGACGAATAATATCTGACAGCTGAGCAAATGGCCGACCATAACCAACCCGAAGTTAGGCGATAATCTAGGTTGACACATCGCTGCCGCCTGGGGGCGCCACTTCGCGGACGCTTGGACGTTGCCACCGACCGATGGCGCTACTGAACGACCGACTTATTTCAGGCCGAATCCGCGTGGATTCACCCAGATTTTCCGGCCATGTTTTTTGTGGAGGCTGAAACTTTTTTTAGGGGTTCTTTGGCGTATTTTAAGCGACCCGTGTCCGAGGGTTTTGCCCGAAATTTTTTTGAAGGACCGCATTTATTCATTTTAAATTTGGCGAGAAAATCAGTCTTTTTAAAACGAATTTCAGAAAAACTGATGTAAAATTGAACCAAATGGACTGATTTTGACGATTTTTTTTTTCAAAATGTTCAGAATTTCATCAGCTTTCAGGTCGCACCTATAGTTTTTGATTTTATTGCGATGCGAGTCCACAATTTTGAAAAAACTGAAAAGATTCGAAAATTTTCAAGTCAAAATATCTCAAAACACCACATCTTTTTTTTCGCTCGTTTTTTTATATGTTTTTGTACATGAACAGTACTAACTTCTCCCAAAGCGGAATCCCCAGTACTTTTTTTAAACGCAAGATATGGCCGATTTTCAAAAATAACATTTTTTTTGGCGTTTTCGCCGTTTTCACGTGTTGTATCGAGTTTGAATATTGAATACGCTTCAAAAGTCATAGCTGTGATACCTACATTACATTTCAACATTTTATAAATATGAAACACGAATTTTAATTAACCACAACACACTACCAGAGTCCTAGTTGAACGAAAAATGTTTCTAAATAAACATTTCAGATACGTTAATTTTTCAATAAAAACCACAATTATTTTTCATGTTTCTTAAACTTTTTCTTCATAATCATATAGGTATACACTCTCACGAATTTGTGATGTATTTGCCCCTGACTCATTTCACACCGAGAGAATAATCTAGCGAGATCAACCGAAGTCTGCTCGGAATTACCGAAGTGGTTTAAACTCTCTAAATCCAAATCAGCGGAAATTCCGCTATTACAATCAGTGAACAAAAATTTCACTGAGAATCAGCGAGTTTCGCTGAAGAAACAGCGAAAATCGCTCTACCGCGCTCGCAGCACTATCTTCCGCCGCGTCTGGTACTACAGCCCTACACAGCGCTGTCACATCACGTGTGGTTCCCATTTTCAAGCGTGTGTTTATTGACGGTATTTTTCGCGATAACACGAAAAAGTAAAACGAAGAACACGGAATTTGCCACATCAAAGTGTGAGTGTTATTCATTCAATACGTGGTAAGTACATTTCGATACTTTCTAGCGTCCACACGCCAGTATGTTGTGTCATTGAGGCAAACATAACCTCTATCAATTACCGGCGTATGTTGTGTGTTCTGTGTTTGTAACCCAATTTATTAAAAATTATCTTTTTTCAAGCCATAAAAAAAAAATCCGGTGATGAACGGCCGCAGGACGACGAAAAGTATTCAATGCGAGAAGTCGAATGAGAGCTTCTAGCATTCGGCGTTCCGAGGGAAACAATTCTAATATTGAAATTAGGTGTTGTTTCCTCCCTGCATATCAACTTGACTAATATCATCCTTGACAATTATACTTCAGGCAAAGCTGCTCTACTATTGCAGAGGTTCATTGAACCGGGAAAGTTTTTTTATCGAAAAATAAACAAATATTTGTAAGTTTTTATAATATTGAAATAAATTACTGACCTGTTTGAACGATAAAATTAGGATTTTACACATTTTCCACCCCTTCCTTTCATCTGACAACGTGAGATTCATGAATGTGAAATTTTGAATTGTCCTAACAGCCGACTTTAAAGGTTGTTAATGAGGATTCATTTGGAGATAGAAATACCCAAAAATAAATCTTAACTGATGATCATGTAGAGCTGGTTGCTTCGAATTGGGAAGTGTTGGCGAGATCACCGGTTCGAATGGTACGTTCACTGGTTGAATGAGTCAAATGAGTGAAGTATTGTTTCACTGATTCAAATAGTGAAACTTTCACTGAATGATTCAGTGATATAATTTTTCACTGATTCAAACAGCGATTAGTCGCTGATTCTCAGTGGTATACTTATAGCTATTTCAATCAGCGACTATTCGCTGACAATCAGCGAGATTTCGCTGATTCAGATTTAGAGAGAAAGGTCTCTCGTCGGTTCTATGCTTCAAGTGAGAGCAAGCGAAACAGAGATACCTGTTAGCGGTGCGCGCGTAGTGCAGTTGATATATTTATTTCACTCTGTGCGTAAAGCGTGACTTTTCGCACGCAAGCGTGCGTATAATCGGACTTTACCCGCGTTTATGATATAAAATTTTGTTCGATACATGTGCGAAAGTTGTTTTTCTACTCGTGAGATTGTCACCCTCGCTTTGCTCGGGCGACAAACCTCCCACTCATGCCAAAACAAACCTTTCGCACTTGTATCGAAATATACTATTCTCTCACACTCTTCCGCACATTAAACATAGAATCAAAAGGCTTTCCTCCGATAACTACGACGAATGACTTCGGTTGATCTCGCTAGATTATTCTCTCGGTGTGAAATGAGTCAGGGGCAAATACATCACAAATTCGTGAGAGTGTATACCTATATGATTATGAAGAAAAAGTTCAAGAAACATGAAAAATAATTGTGGTTTTTATTGAAAAATTAACGTATCTGAAATGTTTATTTTGAAACGGTTTTCGTTCAACTAGGACTCTGGTAGTGGGTTGTGGTTAGTTAAAATTCGTGTTTCATATTTATAAAATGTTAAAATGTAATGTAGGTATCACAGCTATGAATTTTCAAGCCTATTCAATATTCAAACTCGATGCAACACGTGAAAACGGCGAAAAACGCCAAAAAAACTGTTATTTTCGAAAATCGGCTATATCTTGCGTTTAAAAAAAGTACTGGGGATGCCGCTTTCGGAGAAGTTACTACTGTTCATGTACAAAAACATATAAAAAAATGAGCGAAAAAAAAGATGTGGTGTTTTGAGATATTTTGACTTGAAAATTTCCGAATCTTTTCAGTTTTTTCAAAATGGTGGACTCGCATCGCAATAAAATTAAAAACTATAGGTGCGAGCTGAAAGGTGATGAAATTCTGAACATTTTGAAAAAAAATCGCCAAAATCAGTCCATTTGGCACAATTTTACAGCAGTTTTTCTGAAATTCGTTTTAAAAAGACTGATTTTCTCGCCAAATTTAAAATGAATACATACGGTCCTTCAAAAAATTTTCGAGCAAAACCCTCGGACACGGGTCGCTTAAAATACGCCAAAGAACCCCTAAAAAAAGTTTCAGCCTCCACAAAAAACATGGCCGGAAAATCTGGGTGAATCCACGCGGATTCGGCCTTCAAGGTGCGCATGCGTGATAGTGAAGAAACGTAGATTGCTTGAAGTGCGCATGCCTGATAGTGAAAAAATGATGATAATGGACGATGTGCGCCTGCGCGATAGTGAAGAAATATTACTTTTTTTCACTCATCTGAAAAGGGGCCCTTTCCAAACCAGACACAGGCATCGAAAATCAAACTTTCTACGCAGGTTTCATGAGTTAACTAAGCCAATCATTGAGAGTATATACATTCAAATAAGACCAGCCACGGCCTGTCGTTCCCATTCAGCAGGTAAGCAAACAAGCGAATTCGAAAAATCGGTAGGGAACCCGCGAGATAACTTCGGGCGGGAGAGAGTTCCAAAAATATACGGCAGCCACCATAAAGGATTTTTGGAGCGTGGAAGTCCGGCAGCGAGGAACTATGAGCTGCCTGGGGCGGGAAGAGGACTTGGTGACGCGATTTTTTTTTAAGATCGTAGTTCAGTAGTACTAAAGTGGTGGTGCAATTGAAATCAGGGATCGAATGTTGAGTATCAAATACGTTTGCCTAACTGGAGGCTAAGGAAATAGATTAATTTATGAAAGCCTAATTGGAATTTGGTTTGTAGCAAACGATAGATCTCAGCATCACAATTATATTTCTAATGGTATGATTGTTTTCAACTTACTTTCGGCACGACTGAAAGCAGCATGCAAAATCGCATCGATTCGGATCTTTGCTGCGTCGAATAAATCATTTATTTCGGTCGCAACAGCTCTGACCTCATTGATGGGAGCTGGAAATTAAAAGATACCTCAATAATTTAGACAATTTTCAAGTGCTTGACGCGCGATATTCTAGATGGGCACAATCGTCTTGAACTCACCTCCATATTTCGCTCCACTTCTTTCCAAATCGATTATGACCATGGATTGTACTCGGCCGAGTGAAGCTGAAATTGGAATACAGAGGTTATGATCAAGTCGTCTTCGACTCCAACTTAGTTCTAACAACAGCTGGATGAAAAGCAATCTAGGCTTGATGTATTTTTCGAATGAGTGTCACTTACTCCGGAATCTGGCAGACGATGCTGATTCGGTTCCTGAAAATAAAATATGTGTATCATGACAAAGTGGAAATTCACCAATTGACGCATGATATAACGGCAATGAGTGAAAAAGTGAAATATGAAGAAATGAAATAGGAAATCTCGATCGATCTACGAAAAAATTTGATCGGAATCAATTAAAACAATTCCTCGACTTCACCCTGATATGTGAATCAAACAGTAGATCACAAAAACATTTCGCGTGTCTAATTGCATAAGGTCGTAAGCGGCAAAAACGCGATTTTGGTGGCAAAAGGTCGTATAATTTTTTTTTCACGCCATTCGCTCTGAAAACGGCCAAAACGTATAGATCAATTGAAATTACGGGATCGAAAAATGTAAGTGCAAAAAGTCGTGAGTTTGGCGGATACGTCGTTCTTTCATCACAATTCTTAAGGAAAAATAAAAAACAACGTAAAGGCAAAACGTCGTGAGCGCCATTTTTTTTTCATAACTTTTAATGATTTTTCAAAATAGCTGTAAAAACTCGTGAAACGCAAAGAAAAATCGAAATCGACGTCGTTTCGAAAAATTCGATAATAAAAATCGCAGTTAAAAGCAGAAGATCGTATCCGCCCAACTTACGACCTTTTGCACTTACATTTTTCGATCTCCTAATTTCAATTGATCTATACGTGTCGAATGTTTTCAGAGCGATTGCCGTGAAAAAAAAAATTATACGACTTTATGCCATTATAAACAGCAAAACGTCGTATAATGGCACTTACGTCCTTATGTCATTAGACACGCGATTTTTGAAGGGTAAAGTCGTCTTCAACTCACCCTCCCTACCCAGTCGGATAGAAGTTACAGTGTTTACCAGGTAGGTTTTGATGAGCGACACAGAATCTGAAATAAAAATAGCGACAAAGATAATTTAAGCGTTTTGGTAGACGTATAAATTGGTCAAGTAAGTGTATCCACTCATCACTTACTAGCGTCTGCGGAGGTCAGCAAATCGCTATCTGAAAATATAATAGGTACATCATGACACTATTGTTGTTTGTTAATATTTGACGCATGTCTTAGTAGGTATGACTTGAATATCTTCATTGGTTGACATTGTTTTGAACTTACTGACGGCCATCTGACTAACACCTTCCGCAAGTTCTGACAGTTGGGCTTTGGCCTTTGCAACGGCAACTGGAATTTAAGTGAAGAGGACTATGATTAAGTCGTCATTCCGCGGTGCTCGACTCGCTTGAGCTAAATTCGAACAATAAGTAAATATCTGTCATTATCGAAAATCTCTGTATCTTTAACTCACCCTTGATGGCAGACT
The DNA here is from genome assembly GCA_018257835.1 of Euura lappo. Lineage (NCBI taxonomy): Eukaryota > Metazoa > Arthropoda > Insecta > Hymenoptera > Tenthredinidae > Euura > Euura lappo. The sequence goes on along the minus strand of JAEUYN010002079.1, from coordinate 6,038 downwards.
CGGTTGGATCTACTCCTGAAACAAAAATCAGGATATCATGACAATACTTGACAAATCGAGTGGAACCTGAGATGTTAAAAATGGTTTGAACATTCCGTGTAGCATAAAATGTAGAGAATAAAATGGTTCCAAACAAAGAGCATAAAGTTCAAAAACACATTTTATCTATATCGTGATGACGTACTCATAGTTTTCATTTTTAACGATTCAATGAATCTTACCACCTGCAGAACATACGTGCTACAAAATGTTAAGTGTGCTGTTAAATATTTCGTGACACAACACTTCAAAAGCTGATTGCTCTTGATATACATGAGTTCGACGAATGGTCGATTTTCCACTTCAGTACCATTTTACGGTTCTAAATTTTACTTCCTGTGATACTAGAATGTAGGCATAACGATTCGATAAGTCTGCAGAATAATTGCTGCAAAATAAGTATACCGGTAAATATTTCGAGACACAATACTTGAAAAATTGATTCCGCGGCGCTCGACTCGCTTGAGCTAAATTCGAACAACAAGTGAATATCTGTCATTATCGAAAATCTCTGTATCTTCAACTCACTGATGATGGCAGCATGGGTTGGATCGACTCCTGAAACAAAAATCAGGATATCATGACAATACTTGACGAATCGAGTGGAACCTGACATGTTGGAAATGGTTTTAACATTCCGTGTAGCATGAAATGTAGAGAATAAAATGGTTCCAAACAAAGAGCATAACGTTAAAAAAACACATTTTATCTATATCGTGATAAAGTACGCATAGTTTTTATTTTTAACGATTCAATGAATCTTACCACCTGCAGAATACGTGCTACAAAATGTTAAGTGTGCTGTTAAATATTTCGTGACACAACACTTCAAAAGTTGATTGCTCTTGATATACATAAGTTCGACGAATGGTCGATTTTCCACTTCAGTACCATTTTACGGTTTTAAATCTTACTTCCTTTGATACTAAAATGTAGGCATAACGATTCGATAAGTCTGCAGAATAATTGCTGCAAAATAAGTATACTGTTAAATATTTCGAGACACAATACTTGAAAAATGTATTGCTTTCGATATACGTCCATGAGTTCGAGTTTGGCAGTTGGAATTGAAATCAAGAATTCAATATTGTATCCTCGCTGTATCGAGAAAATTTTACTTCTTGATGCAAAAATATTTCTACGTTTATCTACAAAACAGGTCTTTTATCACCTGTTGATGATGTGTGTGTCTGAATAATTGCAATGCTGACGTGGAAGCTATCGAACCACTTGATTCTTGATTAGTTTTTTTTTTTAACGTTATTCTCACTTACATGTTTGGGGCATTCCACGCCAACTCGACCAGTAATAAACCCCGACCATCTCAAAACCATCCCATGTTTTTTTCTAACATTCTACTCAGTAATAAACGCACCTAAATTTTTATTTTTATTTTTTCGACAACTCGTTAATTTGTTATGAATTTTTGCAGTTGATTGAGAATGCCCCTCTTTAAAAATCTGAAAAAATTCTCAAAAATCCACTGGATGACATAAAACAGCCCCCGTTTAGGAAAACGTGGGCCGAATTTTTTTTCTATTTTTGTTTTTTTTTTCACTCAATTCGGAATTTTCTCATTTTTGAAACTGAAATTATCTAACAGGATCAAATTCCAAGCGTCAAACAAGGTTCAATTTACTCGGAAACGTTCGTTTTCGCCATTTATTACCCTTATTCGTCGCTTATTGTTTGGACCTGTGTTTATATCAGTTTTCGAAATGAGAAACCTCCGAATTGAGAAAAAAAAAAAAAATAGAATAAAAATTCGGCCCACGTTTTCCGAAACGGGGGCTGTTTTGTTTCATCCACTGGATTTTTGAGAATTTTTTCAGATTTCTAAAAAGGGGCATTCTCAATCAACTTCAGAAATTCATAACGAATTAACGGTTTGATAAAAAAAAAAATCTGAAGAAAATTTAGGACGCGTTTTTTACTCAGTAGAATGTTAGAAAAAACATGAAAGGATTTTGAGATTGTCGGGGTTTAACACTGGTCGAGTTGGCGTGGAATGCCCCGTATGTATTTTCTAGCGTACACGATTGAAATAAGTATAAGTGAGGTTTCGTTGTATTGCAAAATAGATCAGTATCTGCAACTTACCGCTGGCAACACCCACGCACACCAACGAGGCGACGAGAAGACAGACGATCTTGTTCATGTTGAAGGTAGCCACTTACTTCGTTAGAAATAGGCTTCTGATTAGAATTCATCCGATCCGTCGTGTTTATACACAGTAGAGAGACCCCCTACCACGTCGACATGCTGGAGTCAGGCTTTACCCACCGTACCCGGTTATCACTTGTTTTTACTGATATCAAAGCTTCCGCGTCACGAACGCGAAGGCTATAATTACGAAGGCCATGGGGCAACGGAATTTCGAAATATGTTGAATTGTAAAAAAATAATAATAATAATGATAATTTAAAAAAAGTTTGATGAGTCCCTTGTTTTGTGAAGTTGAAATGGTTGACGAGGGTATCATGACAAAGTGGAAATTCACCATTTGACGCATGATATAACGGCAATGGTTGAAAAATAATCTATATATCAAAGTACGAAAATGCGGATGTCTGCAATTTCCATTTCTACCCCCAGGGGCCGCCACATGCGGCTACGTGCCTCAGATCGCACCACGCGGGCCACGCGCCCCAGGTCGACACCTCCGTGCGAGTTTCTTTGTTTTGTTGCACCACTGTTTTTTTGGATATTATTATATTATCATACATTATTATAACAGTAAAGTACGTCATCGGATGTCCGGATGTCCAGAAAATTTCTCAATTCTGATGATACAGCAAAGTCCCTATCATTATTTTCAGCATATTATTACTATATTATTATATCATCATTATTATTTTCATTATTAATATTATCATTATTAACATTGTTATTATTCGATTTGTCCGATAAAAATATGTCACGTCTGATATAAATGCTAATGTTTCGTTACTTTACTGGGATTTTTCGATATTATTACTAACAATTCGTCATGCCGGCTATAAATCCCAATGTTTCGTTACTTTACTGATATTTTCCGATATTATTATAAACAATTCGACATGCCGGCTATAAATCCCGATGTTTCGTTACTTGACTGATATTTTCCGATATTATTATCCTAATTATAAATCCAAATGTTTCGTTACTTTACTTATACTTTCCTGACATTATTATAAACAATTCGTCCTGCCAGCTAGAAATCCCGATGTTTTGTTACTGGACTGATATTTTCCGATATTATCATGAACATTTCGTACGCTGGCTATAAATCCCGATGTCTGGTTACTTTACTGATATTTTTCGACCAAAAAGCACCTCTGGTGCAAAAACCTTTCGCCAAGTACATTAATGTGGTCCACCCACAAAAATTACCAACAAAATTCTTTCAGACAAAATCTGTCTTCAAAAATACCTACCAACAAAAATTCGTCTTCCAAAAATTCGTTTTCAACAAAAGTCGTCCTTCAAAAAAATCTCTGTAAAAGGATTGATATCAAATACAAGTACCAAGTACAAAAAAAAGAAAAATCAAACCATAAAGTACAAAAAAATAATAATTAAATCGAACCATGTAGCGTTGTGCTCATTCGCTCGCTACGCTCGCTCACTCGATTGGGTTTTCATAATTGGCGAGGACTACTTCGACCTTTCTCTTCTGAGCTGTCCGGATATTACCCGCCTTGTTCAAACGGATGATTTTTGTTTTTGCCGTGTTTACAGTGAGTCCATTTTGAGAGCAGTAAGCAGCAAGCTGTTCCGTTTTCTTCCTCAGGTCCGGGATGCTGCTTCCGAGGATTACAAGGTCGTCGACGTATAAGAGTAATATTACGTCGGTCTTTCCTTCCAGGTTTAAGTCCTCGCAGTTATGAGCCCTGAAGAAATCTTCTAAGTCGGCCAGTAGAAGGATAAAGAGCAGGGGGCTGAGGGTTTCCCCTTGAAGCACCCGCTCGGTAATCTTTGTCGTCCTGGTGACCTCACCCAGCTGGTTGATTTGGGCCGTTGCTCCACCGTGAAGTTTGCTGAGGATCCTGATTGTCCTCGCACTGACCCCGATGCCCAACAGCTTTTTCCACAGGATTTCGTGCTTCACTGAGTCAAAAGCCCTTTTGAAGTCCACCACGAGCGCGTCTGTGAACTTGGCCCCTCATTTGTGAAAATATGAATTTATTTTCGGAGTTCTAGCTGTTATTCGAAGAGTTCTAGAGTTCTTTATAGGTTTTCCGAATAGTTCTATCGATTTTGACAGTGAAAATCGATTTTAACATCCGGGGGGCCAACTTCACGCAACAGAAACTTTGAATCTGGCATAACTTTGTAAGTTCTCGACGGATCAGAAAAACAAAGAGAGATAATCACGAGAACTATTGGAGGGCTACCGAGAACTCTGAATGAAAATATTAAAAATCCTTGAAATTGTTTTTTTTTAATGAAAATTCCACCTATGAACCCAAAATCTCGGGGTAAGTCGTTCGATTCTCATCGGACGCGGAAATTTCATTGTGATAATCGCTAGAACTCGCGAAGGGCTACTCAGAACTATCGCTAACGGATTTTTAAATTCAAAATCGAAATAAGAAAATTCTAAATTCCATCTATGAACCCAAAATCTCGGAGTCGTTCGATTCTCATCGGACGCGGAAATTTCATTGTGATAATCGCTAGAACTCGCGAAGGGCTACTCAGAACTATCGCTAACGGATTTTTAAATTCAAAATCGAAATAAAAAAATTCAAAATTCCATCTATGAACCCAAAATCTCGGAGTAAGTCGTTCGATTCTCATCGGACGCGGAAATTTCATTGTGATAATCGCTAGAACTCGCGAAGGGCTACTCAGAACTATCGCTAACGGATTTTTAAATTCAAAATTCCATCTATGAACCCAAAATCTCGGAGTAAGTCGTTCGATTCTCATCGGACGCGGAAATTTCATTGTGATAATCGCAGAACTCGCGAAGGGCTACTCAGAACGATCTGTAACGGATTTTTAAATACAATCTGGATTATTTGTCACTGGAAAATAATGCTGCAAAAATTGGTATTGAAAACAAGAACGTTACATCATCCATGAAATAGAACAAAAACTCGTGAGATTTTCCAATATTCATCTTTTCATACTGCATGGAAGGTATGACTAATTGTTTGCTATCAAGCCATAAATGAAATGATGAGAAGTAAGTGAAGTAATGACAAATAACCGAAGTAATGAGCATTCACTGCGAAGTAACTGAATTTCCCAAAATCAACAAACCTTTCAATTAATTTTAACTAAAAATCTACAGACCTCGTGTGTAACGCGAGCCTCTGAAGACATCGAAAATGTCATCTGTTTTCTCGTTCTTAGTACATTTTGTTTCGATGTATTTGTACCTGTTTCATTTTGATTTCCATTCGCTTGAAATAAAGTTTTTGAAAATTCCAAGTTTGACAGATCAATATCGGTGATAATCTGACAGATTGACCATACGTTTGGTTCGGTCACAATCTGACACATTAACCGTCTATAATCTTTTTCTATCTTCCGTCTCTTGCCATCTTTTGTCTTTTGCGAATTTTTTTCAGCCGCATTGTTGTGACTTCCCTAACGCATTGCACGCATTTCCGTATCGTACCCATTTTTGTGGCATTTTAATATTTGATCCCCTTTACTCATACCCCGGAAATAGAAGCATTTTCAATGCTAATAATCTTGTTGAATGAATGCAATCCTATGAATTGTTTCTAAAGGAGAAAAAAGTCAGTCGAACTTCAGTCATTCTTTCTTCGGTGGTTACAAAGAAACAGAAGTGATAGATAATACGGATAAGGTGCTTGAAAATAGAGACCTCGACGCATTGAAAATGCGTAAAAAATGCATAATGTTGAATCGAGAAAATCCATATTGGTTTGGCTTCCTGAATCCAAACGGGTCCCAAGTTCTGACCCGTTCAATTATACATCACGCGTAAACCAATATGTTCATTCGTCGACACCCTACTTAGTACTGAGCATCTCTTGTCC
>JAEUYN010002078.1:0-68103 GCA_018257835.1 Euura lappo | reverse complement strand
CACTTACCTCGGAAATTAAAAATGCTCTACTATTCGATTTGTCAAGTCTAGTGAAGCGACAGCACATGCCAAACTTGAAGTAAATTCTTCATAAGTCGTCAGACGTCCGCGCGAGCCTCTCACTGCTAATGTGCTCGGACTTGCGATGACCGCAAACGTACGCATGCTCCGAAATGAGACGTCAAGAGGTGCAGTCATAATTGTCAACATCCGATGACCTACCCGCCGCGGAGTTAAATGACAAAAGTGGCAGAGTGGGTGTCAAGGCCAAACATACCCAAGAATTGTTCATGAAATTCGCGCTACTCAGAATTAGATCTATAAACTGTACTTATCCGTTGGGAGTGATAAGGTCACCAAAATGACAGGCGAATCCAATGTTGCACGCAATTTTTTTTCACCTTACATTTTAGTACGATTTTTGATTGTGTGTTACTCAGATCATTCATTATGAGGGCCTGAAGCTGTGCAATGATAACTTTTTACTATCCGAAGAATGTGGAAGCCTGAATGTCGTAGGGGTCGCCCAGATATTGAATAGGATCATCTGCAGCTCGCTACAACTATAAACAGGAATCGAACTTCAGAATGATGCATTGCCTCATCGCCGAGTATCCTACTCATATACCCTCATAATAAACATCCTACGACAGTCAAGAAATCTCTCAACTCATAATAAAGGAGACTTAAAACACCGCAGCAGGCCTGGAATCGTGCAAATTTTCTAATTCAATGATACAAAGTGTCTTAACCTTCATGATATGTTTTTCCATGGATTGGATAACCAACGGTAGTAAGTGTCATAAATGAGTGTCCTTCATTAGCCGCATGAAAAAGTCTTCAAGTGAGCTTCCCACACGCGGGCCAAATGCGTCAAACGTCACATAATAGTATATATGAGGGTGACTGCACGAGGTGGAGGCGAGTGCGCAGCACGAGCCAAAACCGAGTGCAGTCAACTTCATAACCTCCGTCAAAGCTTTCCGCTTGTCTTCGCATGTGTGTCACATATTATTTTTTGTAAAAAGTGCATCAAAGTCCCCCATTTGTGGCTCTGAAACGTGCTAACCGCAATCCCAACATGACAGCTGGCTCGACTTCGATCTGATTCTCTGCCGCCAGACGGCGCGTCGAAGGCGCGACAGAAAATTACTAGAGTGTTATAAATACGTGTATAAGAGGAACTAGAGTGTTATAAATACTTAAAATAAAGATCTGCGCATGCGCTGCTCAAACTCTCCAATCTTAAAAGAGCCAGGACCGCTCGAACTCGAAAACTCGCACTCATTGTTGACTTTTTATTCGCGCGCCGATTGGTCGGTTCGTTTCGAGACTCGAGCTGGTCGCGTCGAGATATTGCTGGTCGTTTCCCGCGCGTCATTTGTACTTTCGTTGACTCGCCTGTCATCATTTTGGATGTCAGTGGCGATCAAGCAAAGGGTTATACGAGGTTTCGTGTTCGGGATGTTCATTCAAAATGGCAGGACGTTCGGATGGATAAGGATTCAATTCGCATCGTGTTATGTTCATGATCTTCGTATTACGGTATTGATTGCTGAAATATATTGGCTTTCTTGATTTTTTAAGTCAACGAAAGAAGTTGGCTCTCGTGTACGACTGACAGATTCGAGGGTTAAAGTGCATTCATTCGTGATTAAGGTTTGATTCTTCATCGAACACGGCAAATAACGGTCGGTTTCGTATCATTATCAAGGCCTGAGACGTTAATTCGTAATCAGATTCTTCAGCACGGAAAAATTAACCCTGTGAAATTAGTAATTTTTCGATTTTTAGGTTCGAATTGAAAACGATTTCTGCATCGTCGTTCGTGGTTCGTGCGAATTACCTCCATAAGTGCCCAGAGGAAGCCAACAAGCAAGTCGTAACAGAAAAATAGTAGGGCTGTGCAAATTTTCGATTTTTCAAATTATTCGTTGCGAATCAAATAGTAAAATTCAATTTGAAGATCGAATCAAATTATTCGAAACTTTCAGTGATTAGAGGAGTTCGAATATTCGAATAATTTGATTCTACTGACGAATAATTCGAAGCTTCCAGAAAATGAGGATGTTCCGGCGACTCTTTAGAGACAATCGTATATATTTTCTAGAAATGATTCTGAGTTTTCAGGCTCTTTGTATTTCACTCGGATAATGGATATATGAGGAATATTCTTCATCACTCATAAACATTGGTGATAACGATGATGACGATGAATTCATTTCATGAATTCAAAACTTACGTCAATTAAACAACACGACGTTCAGATGAATAAATAAATATTCATATTCGCAACGATTTGTTGGCCTTCTTGATTCTTCAGGTCAACGGAAGAAGTTAGCTCTCGCGTACGACTGACAGATTCGAGGGTTAAAAGTGCATTCGTCCCTGATTGAAGTTTCATTCTTCATCGAAAACGGGGAAAATAGGTCGGTTACGTATCATATTCAAGGCCTGAGACGTAAATTTGTGAGCATAGGTATTCTTTAGCACGGAAAAATTAACGTTGTGAAATGAGCGATTTTTAGATTTTTTAGGTTTGCATTGAAAATGATTTCTGGATCGTCGTTCGCGGTTCGTGCGAATGACCTACAGCAATGGCCACGACAAGTCGTATCAGAAAAATAGCAGGGCTCTGCGAATGTTCAATTATTCGTCGCGAATCTGATAGTGAAATTCAATTTGAAGATCTATTCAAATTATTAGAAACTTTGAATGATTTGAATAGTTCCAATATGCGAAATATTTTACTCTCAGATTCGAAGAATAACATCGCATTCGTTCGTGATTATTGATTCTACATCGAACACGGGGAATAAAGGTCGGTTTCATATCATTATTAAAGCCGCCGAGAGGTCAATTCGTGATCAGATTCTTAAGCACGGAAAAATCAACGTCGTGAAATGGGTGATTTTTCGATTTTTAGGTTTGAATTGAAAGTGATTTCTGGATCGTATTTTGTGGTACGTTCGACTGATTCACAGAAGTGGCCAGAGGAAGCCAACAAGCGAGTCGTAACAGAAAAATAGTAGGGCTGTGCAAATGTTCGATTTTTCAAATAATTCGTTGCGAATTCAATAGGAAAATTCAATTTGAAGATCGAATCGAATTATTCGAAACTTTGAATGATTCGAACTGTCCAAATTTCGAATAATTTGATTCTACTGAAGAATAATTCAAAGCTTCCAGGAAATGAGGATGTTCCGGATAATTGCGACTCTTTAGAGACAGTCGTATATGTATATTTTTGACAAAGGATCTGAAGTTTTCAAGCTATTCGTATTTAACTGGGACTTTTGACATCGCCCAACTAAATACCTTACGATTCTTTGCGTTCTATATATTCATTCCAAGGAGGATCTAACCAGGAAACGTACTTCGCACTCAAACAACGACTACTACAAACCAGGCAGGAGACATAAATCATTTTTGGCCCAAATTCGAATTTCGCAAAAATCTTACACTGGCTCTTTCTCAACTGTTTCCTGGACGTGCACATCAATTTTTAAGGTATTCTATTAATCAATGTGGGAGCCAGTCCATTTTCGAGAAAGATGAGGGAGATTTCTTGTTCACGTGAAGTTCGAATTTCATTGTTAGTCATTTTTGATAGGGTACATGAATACCTCTTGTCATATCCAAGCTGCGTAGAAAGATCGATCATTCAATTCAGAAATTGATCTTCGTTAACAGATTTTCTTCCCATAATACATTTTCTCACCTCTAAAATCTTTGAGAAAGATGGGTTCAAAAAAATAAAACCATAGAGCTCTTGAGCAGTTTGGGTTTGACCGGTAAAATTGAGATGCAAAAAGTTCGAAGACTTAAAAAGAAGGAAGGTTTTTGAGAAAATTAAAAATTGATGAACAACAATTGGGTACATATTTTTGTCATCAATTTTCAACTGAAGTAATTCTAATTTGTCCGAAAATTATTCTCCTCAAAATGGATTAACTCCTACATCAATCGACATAGGATCTTGAAAATTGGTGTGCGGGTTGAGAAAATACAAGTATTTTTGTAAGATTCATTCGGATTTCAGCGAAATTGGAACTGATGAGACCAAAGCTGATTTTCATCTTTGCAAATGTTCGTGGTAGATCGTTGATGGAGCGCGGATATGTTTCTTGGTTCGAAACTACACGTACGAAATTTTTCAGTTTTGTAGCAACGGCCCATGGGAAAAAAACTCAACTTATTGTTAGTGAGTGAGCGTAGAAAGTGTTCTCGATTCGAACAACAATAAAATGTTCTGAATTCGGCCCGAATAATGCTCATCCTCGACTAACTCAAATTATTTCCTCGATTATTTCAATCTTTGAAAGTGTCAAATTTTAGAAGGATCCAAATCTTCAAATAATTCGAAGAGTTCGAAAATTACGAATAGTTCGAATAGTGCGGTTAGTTCGGAATGTTCGAGTTATTCGAAATCTCGAATTATTCAAAAATTCAAATTATTTGAAATCTCGAATTATTCAAAAATTCAAATTGTTTGAAATCTCTAACTATTCGAAAATTCGAGTTAATCGGAAAATCGAATTATTCGAAATCTTGAACTAAATATACGATTCAATTCGATTCGAATACTATATTTGCACAGTTCTAAAAATAGTCCATTTTAATGCTAACGAAGACAAACCACGATAAAAGTTATGAGACAATCATCATCATTTCGAGAATCTGAGAATTCGAGAAATCGTCGGCCCGCGCGGAGCGCGGGCTTCGCATCGGCTAGTCTTTTATAAATAGCCTCGTTTTATACGGCTGCATCGAAAACTTCGGAAAAGACTCTGACCACCACGCGACTCTGTCGCGGACGCATTCCGTTTCTCGAATTATTTTTGGATCGGATAATGATTCTCGATTTACTTTATTTGCGAATTAAATTAGGCAATCATTTATCACGCTAGACATCGTCGAATTAGTTACGTACGACTTTGTATCCGAAAAGTAAGAGCAAAAAAAGGACTGACGGTGATTGGAATCCGCAATCAGACGCGTCAAGTGTTTAAAAATCGTCAATGAAATTTCGACGGACGATAGAAATCGATCGACTTTTTATTCAACCGCATGAATTATCTGTTCAACGATTATACTATAGGTCATATTACATAGTGTGACACGAGAACCACGGAGGGATTAAAAGAGCCTTGATTTTAAATCGGTTTTGACCTTTCGTCATCGGTTTAATGGACGATGACATCAATTCAAATCATCTTGAATCTAATGTATGCTGAGCCTCTGCGAAGAGGCACGTGGCCACTGAATGCAGCAATCTACAAATATTGAACGGAGAGTTTGCTAATGCGAACTTCCAGCTTTTTTGGGCTCAAAAATATTATCAATCAATTGAAATTCTCGGTGATTCACACAACGATTTTAGGGTGAGGGAACGAAAAAATCTACGGGTACCATTTCGTATCAAAATAGGAATAGTTTTTAGATTATTTTTGACAGTAAAGTTTTCGAAATCGAAATTGGAACATTTTTAGAATGTTTCACTCCCATATTGGATTTTCTGTATCAAAGTTTGCAAATCTGACTTCGGAATCGTGATCAGAGACCCATGTCTTCTTCTTCTTCTTCTGCGATTTTGCAAATTGTACGAAATTTGTATTCATAGTAGTCAAATATTTCTAAGCGTCGATCCTCATCAGAATTTAAAGTCATTAGTTCTTCATCTTTGTTCACGCTTTTTTTTTGTTCTTCAATTTCGTAATTTTTTCAAGCTTGGGACCAAAATTGCCTCAGCCATCTTATTCTATCAAATAAATGAAAGACAAGCATAGAATAAACAAATTTTTGTCTTACATCTTGATAAAAAAAATCGCAATAAAAATTCTGATTCGTAACTACTCTTGAAAAATTGAACAAAGAATTGAACAAAAAATTACCAAGTCACATGAGATCTTAAAGATCTCCAAGTATTGAACTATTAATGCGGCAACTACTGAAAAATATAGAGGATATTCGCATTATACATTGTGAATCGATATTAATTTCTGATTGCCGAGCTGAGCCGAGCCGAGCCTGACTGAGGAACTAAATAGAATAACGGTTAAAATGCACTTCCAGGTGCATCCGCTGCAGTAGATAAACGGCTCCAAACTCTGGATGACTTTCATGCCTTGTATACACAGTGTCTCAATTTTTCTCTGTGATTTTCTCAATTTCTTCCCAAACTCTCAGCAAAATTAGAAGAAAAGAAGAGATCGTCGATTCTGAATTTTGATCCTTCGACCCGGGGGGAAGTTGGAATAATCTCGTCACGTAGCAGCCGCTGACGGAGTCAATTAATTCCTATTAAATTCTTCTCAGAGGGCCTCAGACTCTCACATTAGTGCAGATCGTTTATTTCGTCAAGTCGATCATTTCGGCGAAATTATCATGAATTTTCATATCACATGAGTATTCAGCCCAATTTTCGAAACATTCTGTATATAAAATTTGGTATAATCTTGGCTATGAAATTTCCGAATGATTTTGAATTTTCAAAACTGTTATATGAATATTGAAATATTGAAAAAGTTGAATCTTTAACATACAAAAAGGACATGTTAATCGCTTCACATACACTTTTATGAAACTTAATACAGAAATTTCTAACAGTGTAGTTTAGGTCGCAATCCCCTTCCGGTCTCGCCAAAACTATATCGGTCGATACGAACTCTAAACAACGTCGACGATACAATTTCACAACGTATTCCAGCTGTTTTACATCGTGTAGTGACAAAAATCGCACTCTCAAGCCTTTGTACTTGACGTACATGCTAATATTCGCCAGGACAGCGAGAGAGATATGTTTTTCGAAATTCCCGCCAGAAGTGGCTCGTACTTTTATACAGATCATACGCGACGATCGATTTACCGAAATTCTTATCTTCTATTTCTCATACCTTCCGGATTTTCTGTTTTCAGAGAGATTAGAAAATTATCGTAACCACCTCGTGGATTAAAACCCGAGTTTTTACCGGATCTCGACGCTTTGAGGTCATTGTACGCATGTGATCAATTTTTTGATTGACGATATCTCGAGAACGAGTGACCATATTTTGATGATTCTGATCTCAATCGATGCGGCTGTTTCAAAGTTAGAACTCATTAAATTTCGGCTTCGATTGGCTCAGTAATTTTCGAATTATTTGAACAACAAAATTATCAAAAATACAATAAAAATGACGATATCTTGAGAACTGATCAACGGATTTGGACAAAAATTGGTATCCACATTAGTCACTCAACTTGATTCCAAGTGGAATGCGCCTATAGGTACAGACGGTCACAATAAAAATATGCAAAACCAAGGTATGTGGACATAAACGTACTTTTGACATATCTCTGTTACGCTACAGAAATATTGAAATATCTCATACCACGTGTGAGGCAGATTCTGGGATTTCGTAAATGAAGTGTTGACGAGATATGGTCCTGTAAAAGGGTTCATACGAGTGGAATGAAACCCTCACGTGCCCATGAGCGGGTTTGGATAACAGGGAGTTTCCACTATAATTGAAAATTTGTAATCTCTGAGCCGAAACAGACGATAATGGAAGACGAAGAACATTATACATTAGTGACCCAATTTTTTCCTATTTCTTGAATATGAAAATAACTGTTCTAAATCTGGAGTTATCCGTGTTGCTGTGAGTTTTTACTTCGATAAACATATTTCCCTTGCTTTTTTTTTTCAATTAGGAGTAATTCATCCATAAATTATTGTGTTAGAATTTATCACTCGACACCATGATGTGTTCGTAAAGTTAGACATCGAGTCGGATTGACATATACCTCGACACATACAGGGCACACGGAAATTATTTCATTCTGGATTTTTCTCTCAAGGAGCCGTTACCTCGAAGGCAACGGACTTGCGGTTTATAGTTTCCGGGAAACCGGGCCATAGTTGTCACACTTTTTAGGCACGATCGTAGAAAACGGAGTGCCTTATACATTCGCCATCGCTAAAAACGTCGGATCGAGTAAAAAATCTGAAATCATGTAGGGAGCACGTTTTGGCACCCGGGTAGTCGTTTTCGAGCATTTTCAAGAGTGGTGTATGTGACCCCCCCATTTCTTGTAAACCTGCTATCATCCACACCCCTGAACCGATTCTGATGAAATTTGCAGAGGATACTCATTTTGCCCTGAAGATGTCAGAATTTCATTGTGTACCAGATCCGACTTCCGGTCCAGAAATGGCGTTCGCTAACTTTGTCAATTTTGAAGATACAACAACGAGCTTTAGAATACAGCCTCATGATCACGAATCAAAATTTTGAGAATTTTTGAGGATTTTTCCGGCACCTGCGTCTTAGTGTCCAATCGTTGAAGTTGCTTGTAAACCCGCCATTTTCCACACCGCTAAACCGATGCTGATGAAATTTGCAGAGGATACTCCTTTCGCCCTGAAGATGTCAGAATTTCATTGTGTACCAGATCCGACTTCCGGTCCAGAAATGGCGTTCGCTAACTTCGTCAATTTTGAAGATACAACAGCGAGCTTTGGAATACAGCCTCGTGATCACGAATCAAAATTTTGAGAATTTTTGAGGATTTTTCCGGCACCTGCGTCTTAGTGTCCAATCGTTGAAGTTGCTTGTAAACCCGCCATTTTCCACACCGCTAAACCGATGCTGATGAAATTTGCAGAGGATACTCCTTTCGCCCTGAAGATGTCAGAATTTCATTGTGTACCAGATCCGACTTCCGGTCCAGAAATGGCGTTCGCTAACTTTGTCAATTTTGAAGATACAACAGCGAGCTTTGGAATACAGCCTCGTGATCACGAATCAAAATTTTGAGAATTTTTGATAATTTTTCCGCACCTGCGTCTCGATGTCAAATCGTTGAAGTTGCTTGTAAACACGCTATCAGCCAGACCGCTGAACCGATTTTGATGAAATTGGCAGAGGATACTTTTTTTACTCCGAAGATATGCAAATTTCATTGTAGACTCGATCCGACTTGCGGTTTAAAAACCGCGGTCGCCAGCTTCGTCAATTTTGAAGTTACGAGAGCGGTCCTTGGAATACGGTCTATTGGCTTCGAATCAAAATTTTGAAATTCTTGGGGGATTTTGAACACTATTACAAAACAAACTAGCACTGTACGATCGTGCCTTACGCAAAAAAGCGATGAGCTTTTTGGCTAAAACGGGCTAGTTACTCTCTGATTTTCAGAACTGTTTAAAATGAAATTATTTTTAATTTAGAGATGGGGCATTGTGGGTGCATCCTTTGCACACCTAGATAAAATTCGCGGTTGTTCCAATGCAAGTCTGAATCAGATTTCGTGAATTGAAAGAAAAAGGTGTCACAGACCGGGGGTACGGTTCAACGGAACGTTTTCGTTTCGAAGGGTGGCTACTTTTGAGGCAATTTTAAGTAAAAGCTGCATTGTTTCTCCGAAACTACGTTACATGCGCCGATGAAGACTGCAAGTCGACGTCCGCAATTAGGGCAAACCTATAATCTCCTATGCAGATAAGTCCGTAATTGATTCAATGACACAGGTGAGTCAATACAAACAAAATTGTTCAACCATGGGTACATACATAGGCATGTTTGTCCCTGAGAGGGAGTGAAGCCTACACGTACTGCCTCCAATCTCTCCGTGTTTTCTTCAAAGTAACAGCCGTTGTTCAACAGTTATTCCGCTACACCTGTTTTTGACAGTGAAAAGTAATACTATATTAACTGTCATTTGAAATCATTCAGAACACATGTTTTAGACATTATTCCGAATCAGAATCTTATTTTGGCACATTTGATGAGAAAAATTCATGCGACGGCCAGGAATCGAAACCGGGTCTTCCGCTGCCTATCCGGGGACTTACATTACGAGACCACCACATTTGCCCGTTTATGTAAATTATTTCTCGGAGTATCACAATTGGGAAATGTTGATATACTAACGAATGGGGGAAGTTGTTAGGTATTAAATATATAGGGTGAAAGTATAATGTACAAATGAGATACTGTTCACGTGTTCTATAATATGAAATCCCATATTAGAAGACGCAATTACATGTATTTGCGTGCACTCTCACACAATTACCTGTAAGTGAGAGTAACATTGTGTAATTACGTCAGAATCCTCTCTAAAAAAGTTCATGTTCGCGCCCGAAGTCGGCGCTCTCGCATTTCGATGTCGATTTTCGATTTTCGATGCCGCCGTTTTATTCGCCCTGCGATTGGCTGTGCGGGTCGGACGTGCGTCTGAAATGAGCTGAAAGCTGCCAACTGTCACTGTGACCCTACGGCTGAACTGTCAGAACTGTCACTGCGGACCTAACCGATCAGAAAAATAAACTACACGCGTTGGATTTAACCTGCGACGAAGAAATTGCGATGAGGAAGAAATCGCGATGCAAAATGGATCTGCGATGGTAAATGTGCGACGCTGACGATTAACTCTCGTGGGCGAATCTGGAAGAAATTATGATGCGGAAAAGAATCTGCGACGCTGACGATTAACCTCTCATATGAATCTGGAAGAAATTGCGATGCGAAAAAGAATCGGTAATATCTGCGACGCTGACGATTAACCTCTCATATGCATATTCATATTCACATTCGTATCATATTCATTCTGGAAGAAATTCCAATGCGGAAAAGAATCTGCGACGCTGACGATTAACCTCTCATATGAATCTGAAAGAAATTGCGATGCGAAAAAGAATCGAGAAATCTGCGACGCTGACGATTAACCTCTCAATGGTGAAATCTGCGACGCTGGCGATGGTGAAATCTGCGACGCTGACGATTAACCTCTCAAATTGCGATGCGACAGAAAATCTGCGATGGTACTCTCATATGAATCGGAAGAAATTGCGATGCGAAAAGATCTGCGGCGAAAAAGAATCTGCGATAGTAAAATCTGCGACGCTGACGAGTAACCTCTAATCGCGATGCGGAAAAGATTCTGCAATGGTAAAATTTTGCGACGCTGACGATTAACTTCTCATGATAAAAATCTAACAGAAATTGGTAATTGTTTGAAATTTGACGGACTATACGAATCATTAACCTCTCATATGCATATTCATATTCATATTCATATCATATTCATTCTGGAAGATATTCCAATGCGGAAAAAAGAATCTGCGACGCTGACGATTAACCTCTCATATGAATCTAACAGAAATTGCGATGCGACAGAAAATCTGCGATGGTAATATCTGGGACGCTGACGATTAACCTCTCATATTCATATTCATATTCATATTCTATATATTCATTCTGGAAGAAATTGCAATGCGGAAAAGAATTGCGACGCTGACGATTAACCTCTCATATGAATCTAAAGAAATTGCGATGCGAAAAAGAATCGATAATATCTGCGACGCTGACGATTAACTCAATGGTGAAATGCGACGCTGGCGATGGTGATATCTGCGACGCTGACGATTAACCTCTCAAATTGCGATGCGACAGAAAATCTGCGATGGTACTCCTATGAATCTTGAAGAAATTATGATGCGAAAAAGTTATGGCGAAAAAGAATCTGCGATAGTGAAATCTGCGACGCCGAAGTAACCTCTAATCGCGATGCGGAAAAGATTCTGCAATGGTAAAATTTTGCGACGCTGACGATTAACTTCTCGATAAAAATCTAACAGAAATTGGTAATTGTTTGAAATTCGACGGACTATACGAATCATTAACCTCTCATATGCATATTCATATTCATATTCATATCATATTCATTCTGGAAGAAATTCCAATGCGGAAAAGAATCTGCGACGCTGACGATTAACCTCTCATATGAATCTCACAGAAATTGCAATGCGGAAAAGAATCTGCGATGGTGAAATCTGCGACGCTGACGATTAACCTCTCAAATTGCGATGCGACAGAAAATCTGCGATGGTACTCTCATATGAATCTGGAAGAAATTGCGATGCGAAAAAGAATCTGCGATAGTAAAATCTGCGACGCTGACGAGTAACCTCTAATCGCGATGCGGAAAAGATTCTGCAATGGTAAAATTTTGCGACGCTGACGATTAACTTCTCATGATAAAAATCTAACAGAAATTGGTAATTGTTTGAAATTCGACGGACTATACGAATCATCAATCAAAAATGATAAATTATACTTTCTTTCGATTTTTTCTTTCTTCCTGAGGTTTGTATAAAAGACTCGAATTGAGTGACTCTCCTCAGTCAGAGTTATATTATATATCAATCAATCGATCGATTTGTATAGTCAGTTAAATTTCAAACTGTAACGACACGAATGATTATAGAGTATCCAAAATCAAAATTGTAAATTGTTCAAAAAATTATTGTAAATTGTTGAAAAAATTAATAATGCGAAAAGCTAATTTGCTCATTTCACGAAAGTGAGCAATTAGTGAAGGTTGAACAATTTTTTTTTTAAATTCGTGGTCAACTGCATCGAAAAAAGTCATGTTCATAAGATTATTTGAAAAATAATTCTTCGACGAAGTTGTACTGTATTTGACTTTGCGGTTTGTGCATTCTATGGTATCATTAAATTTTATGAAACTGCTAATCATTCTTCTGAATGATGATGCATGAAATACAGTGCACTGAGATACGGTAATGCCACTATTAATCGCGAAGAACTGTTAAGGTCAGCTATAGAAAAAACCGACATGTTATCCGATTACTTCGCACTAAACCTGAGAGATGAAACAGCTAGACAATATTACTACACTGAAATTCCATGCCATTATACATTCAGAAAATATAAGATTAATAATAAAATCGTACATCGATGGGAACCACGAAAATCGCATTTCAATTGTATTGGACGAATGTATTCCATCAGTCCAACTCAAGTTGAATTATTTCACTTAAGATTATTATTATTATCCGTTAAAGGCGCTACAAGTTTTAATTGCTTAAAGACAGTACATGGAGAGCTCAAACAAACATATATAGAAACTTGCTTGGCATTAGGTTTGATAGAGGATGACGAAGAGTGGAGACGAACGATGAACGAGGCTACTACGTGGATGATGCCAGGGCGACTTCGAAGACTGTTCGTTCGTCTATTAATTCATTGTCATCCGGCTCATCCGCAAGATTTATGGAATGAATTTAAGGATGATATGTCCGAAGACTATACACGGCACTTAGGTCAAACACGTGGACAAAATCGAGCATATACTGCTATCGGTCGCATGCTTTGTGCTGAAGGCCAAAGTCTTTCTGATTTCCCTGGTATGGAACAGATTGCTGAAATAATTGAAACTGACGACGACGAAAATAATGAAGATTATTCAATAATTGGTCAGCAAAAATATGAAAAGCTGAATGAACAACAAAAACAAATTGTAGATACGATTTTGAACGAATCACAGAATAACAATACAGATGACAGAGCTAGATGCTTTTATATCGATGGTCCAGGTGGATCAGGCAAAACTTTTGTATATACGACGCTTTGGCACTTGCTTAAAGCTAAAAAGAGAATAGTGGCCACAATGGCGTTTACAGGAATCGCTGCAATTCTAATGCCTCAAGGAAAAACAGTTCATAAAACACTAGGATTACCTGTACCTCTGTATGCAGATTCAACTTCTAACATCAAAGTGCAGTCTAAAGACGGCGAATTCCTAAAAAAAGTAGATATTTTCATCTGGGACGAAGCTCCAATGGCACCGCGATATGCTTTAGAGATCATGGACAGATTATTACGCGACATCACGGAAAAAGACGTGCCTTTTGGGGGAAAAATTATCCTTTTAGGTGGAGATTTCAGACAACTGCTTCCGGTTAAAATCCGCGGTACACGCAGTGAAACTGTCAACTTGTCTGTGAAATTTAGTGCACTGTGGACACACTTCCAAATAATTTCCTTGTCAAAAAATATGCGTGTTTTACCGCAAGAAATAGAATTTTCAAAATTTCTGTTAAACCTAGGGAATGGAACATTAAACGATGCGAATGATTATGTGCAATTTCCAACAGATTGTATAATCAATGACGACGTAAACATAGTTGAAAAAATTTATGGTGACCATATAAAAAACAAACGTTACGAGCAAGCAGCAGAGTGCGCTATACTTTCTGCAAGAAATGCGGATGTTGAAGAAATAAACAAAGAAGTAATCAAATTATTAGACGAATCGACCGAAAAAATATATACGAGTGTAAACAGTATCGAAAACTGTGGTGATGACAACATTGGCGAGATCATTTCACCGGAATACTTGAACAGTTTGTCTCCGCCGTCATTGCCTCCACATGAATTGCGTTTACGGGTAAATAGCATAGTTATGCTCATTAGGAACTTGAGTATGAATGAAGGTCTTTGCAACGGCACGAGGTTATTGGTATTGCAACTTGGAAATCACTTACTGCAATGCAAAATTTTAACAGGTGACCAAGCCGGCGAGATAGTATTTTTGAATCGAATTACATTATACTGCGAAGACGTATATCCCTTTACTTTCAAACGGAGACAATTTCCAATAAAACTGGCATTCGCAATGACTATCAACAAAGCTCAGGGACAAACTTTCGAAAAAATTGGAATTGATCTTCGAAGAGATGTTTTCAACCATGGGCAACTATACGTCGCATGTTCTAGGGTACGTTCGTGGGAATCGTTGAAAATTTTCTTAAATAATGATCATCGAGGTGAGAATCAGAATAAAATAAAAAACCATGTTTACAAGGAATTGTACATGAATTAGATGGGGCAACTCATAATTTACAATGCCCTCAATCGTTAGTTCATTATTATTCGTAATTAGCAATTCCTATTTAATGAAGTTATTCATTGAATTTAAAAAACAGGAATATATTTTATAGTGCAAAATGATGCTTTGATGGCGACAGCATCGTCCTTCATAAAAGAGTTATATCGTAAATAATTATATTTTTCATAATAAACAGTCATCACGGTTAAATATGTGTTCAGACAATCATTTATTTAATTCGTGTTGTAAACATTGGCGCACTGGTGCACTTTTGTAAAATTTGTCGCAATCGTAGCTACGCATAAAATCTGAAAGAAAACAGATGTCTAACAAGAATTTAGACGTTACATTAGATCAGTTTGAAACACTACGTAGATCTACCGATATACCTGGCGATCCGTATAAAACTGCGATTTCAAAAATTTTAGATCTACGTAGATGTCAGAACTGATCGTGCAAGTGAAGCTGTCAGCTGTTAGAAATAAGTCTGAAGTGAGCTGAGATTGACATGATCGATGTGAGATGGACTGTGAGCTGCGAACCGTCGACTGTCAGAGTTGATTGTAAATGAACTGCGAATAATAATATGTTAGAATGATAAAATAAACGTGTATATTAGGGCAATTAACGTGGAATGAGGCGCGCGCGAAGCGCGCGCGTGCGATGCTAGTCCCTCTTATAAAAAGTTGATGACAATTTATCGTTTTGCGATAGTTGTTGCGGTTAATCTGCTGATTTCATGTAAGATAATTTATTCTGATTTTGATTGGCTGAGCCCGTTCTTCTTCGTGCGGTGTGAAGTCTGAATTTTTTCTGTGTCTTTTGTTCTGTCAGATGGAAAAGTGAAATGAAGTTTCCACACAAAATATTGGTATCTTTTATGGTTAGGTGCAAGCAAAAATATTTTTGAGTAAGATCAGTCAGTAATGAATATCATTATCATGATTATGATTAGTATGACGACGATTTAGTGTCTTTTATGGTTGGATACAAAATTAATTGAACGCTGGACAGAGCAAAGAAGACGTCCTGGCATTACTAAAAGTTGAAAAACGTAAGGAATGTCAACAAAAATACTGCCAGACATCAAAGGCACAGGCTGACACACGAAATAATGTTAGTATTGAGTGATATAAAAATCACCATCATAAGAGGGACGTATCATCAAACTAATTTACGATTTTCAGAACAAAGCAGAGGGAAACAGTATAAAAAAACTGCTAAGTTGGGACACTTATTACCAATTCCCATTAAAGAAAACAAAAATTTATTCGAATGTTCAACATTATGCATAGCTAATGAATGTTCTGTGTCTCAGAGGTGGTGCTGAACATTTTGAGAGAGAAAAAGTATGTAACAAACAATCGTTTGTAGGCCGTTGTGCGTATTGAGCAGTCCGTCTCGAAAATCTACCAAGCTTGCACGAATTGCGAAAATTTGTCAAAGGTAATAATTCTAAATCCAATAATTTCTTCGAACGTATTCGATTCTACAATAACTCATTATCTTTTGCACCCCTAAACGCTAATTTAGTGAACTTGTAGAGACAACGACCAAGCCCATATTATTTTTTAATTCAGGGGCTGATATATTATCAAATAAATACAGCGTAAAATCCTATTGTAGATTGAATTGCGAGTTATGGACAGCTTTTTATTACTTAACTGACTCACAGGAAGCTTTGAATTATCGCTTGATCAAGAGTCCAGATCTTGGTGCAGAATCATTTGACAAATTGATGCGAGACAACAATATTTTTGTCTAATCATACCAAATGATGGGACAAGATATACAAAACCAACAGCAATTCAATTCAGATCATGAAACTGCACCCGAAGTACATTTATGTTACATGAAAGTCACAGTGAAACCAGCGGCGTTTCAATCCTCAGATATGTGATGAAGTAGCGACTATTTTTTATGCTTCACATGACGGAGAAATACCTGAATCCTTTGTTGCCAACAGGAATAAGAATAGTAAAATGTTGAAAAAAAGTAAACTCATTAGATCCAAACGTTGAACCTTGGATTCATCCATGATTTTATGCGTGTGGAACACAAAATTAGCACCCTAATTTGCTCCGTATGACTAGACTCGCGAATCAAAATAAACGCGTGAGCAGAGATGCATATATGAAATGTAGATTAGGGTGATTAGCTATTCGTGAGAATGAAATAGATGTGTTTATATTAGGTCGACGATTATTTCAGCAGTGCACTGTAGACAACTATGTTAAAAAACAACAAGATCGATTAAAATTTTGTGAAGATCATATAACAACATGACGTTCTGAATCATTCGTAGATTAATAGATTACTCAGGAAGCGTATCACGTGATTTACAATCCAAAGTGGGAGAAGTGACAATTTTTCCATCTACATTTGCAGGTTCACCACGGACAACAAATAATGATATGGAAAAAGAAAAAAAAAAATTATATTCAATAATCTAAAGAGCGCGCGAAGCGCGCAAGTTCTCTAGTAAATGTAAATTATATGATGAATCTGAGCCGAGAAATGATGAGAATAAAATTGAAGGCAAGGTTCTACGGGCGGCCAGGTGGTCTGGTGGTATAAGTCCCCGGATTGGCATCCAGGAGGTCCGGGTTCGATTCCCGGGGCGCCTGATAATTTTTTCTCATCAAAAAATTTTTCGGGTTTCCTCAGTTCATCTAAGTAAATTATATGTGTAAGTATATACACGAGTCGAAATTCAAGACCTAATTGAAGCTTATGCTGGCAGAATAGGAAATTGTGCTATTTGTAGGTTCAAAAGAGGGTCTAAAACTAGTTTTAAACATTATTATGAACCTACAAATGGCACTTTCTCATGCGGCCAGTGTAGGCTCCGCAAGTAGGTCTCAAATTCGTACTCGAGTATGAATCTTCAATTACCGATACTGTAGATACTGGAAATGCTCAACTTTATTCGCTAATCATTGTTCCTGTATACATTTAGTGCGCTCTAAATTTCTTGGAGTGAAATTTAACTCTTTAGGAGTGAAGATTCACTCTTGAGTGAAAATCGTGC
This sequence comes from Euura lappo, assembly GCA_018257835.1. Classification (NCBI taxonomy): domain Eukaryota; kingdom Metazoa; phylum Arthropoda; class Insecta; order Hymenoptera; family Tenthredinidae; genus Euura; species Euura lappo. The sequence goes on along the minus strand of JAEUYN010002078.1, from coordinate 50,396 downwards.
CAGTGGGACCAGAGTGACTTTTCACTCTTCGAAAAAGTGAATATTCACTCCATCCGTTGGAGTGAATATTCACTCTTTAAGAGTGAAAGGTTCATTTTTTTTAGCAGTGAGACGGTTCACTATAGGCAGTGGAGTGATGACTTTTCACTGCTATCGAGTGAAATTTTCAGTTGTTAGCGGAGTGACTATTCACTCCGAATATTGGAGTGAAAGGTTCACTCCAACTTTGGGGTGAAATTTTCATAATGCAGGGGACCCAGTTAGATTTTGTTGATGGAAGAATGATGTGAAGAAGTTGCAGAAGTAAAGTAGGAGAAGCAGGTGTTCACCAATATTAATCGAAATATAAGTTGAATGGGCAAAGCTGCAATTATTTTAAAATTGTTTACAACTTCCTCTTCTGTCCAGAGTTTGGTTAACACCTGAATCTCTGGGAGGTATTGGTCCAGCCGTAGTCCGCAGGAACCAGTGACATGACCACCGCGCGGCGCTGGAATATAGGGGAGACCGGGGCAAAATGATCCCCCTAAGGGAAAAATGACTATATGTGGGGCTGTCCACGTCAATTCACCTAGGCTCGTGACCGCAACTTTTTTGATTTGCTCCATAATTTTTTTTATCGTTGTACTTGCTCTGAAACATTTTTCAGAATTTTTCCAGATTTTTAAAAAAATCCCTTTTTGAGTTATGATTTTTTTTCGACCGAAAAAAAGGACCATTTTTAAAAATCTGAAAAAATTCACAAAAATGGTATGATTAACGTAAAACAGTTGCCCGATCGCAAAAATGTGGGCCGAATTTTTCTTATTTTTTTTTCACCTGATCCAAACTTTTTTTCTGTCAAAGGGACCAGTACAGCGTGATTGAACATATTCTGCATACTCCAAAAATCATTAATATTTTATCCAAAGTTCATTACACGTCGAAAAATGGATTTTTTTTTAAATCACTTGTCGTGAGGTTTTAGACACACGGTTAATTGAATTACATCTCTCGACGTCGCATTTTTTTCGGAGAGAAATTCTTCATCGTATGAATGAGGGAAACTGAGAAAAAAAATCCTGTGATGAGTTATGGTCAGTTATCGAAATTTAGCGACAATCTAGTCACTCTTTTGGAAATAAGTTCGTCCAAAAATTTTGTTCTCCAATTTCCCTCATTCACACGACGAAACATTGCTCTCCAAAGAAAATGAGATGTCGAGAGACATAATCGGATCAACCGTGTGCCTGAAACCTTACGACAAGTGATTTTTGAGAAAGTCAATTTTTCGATGTTCAAAGAATTTTGGATAGGATATAAATGATTTTTGGAGTATAGAGAATTTGTTGAATCACGCTGTACTGGTCCCCTTAACAAAAAAAAAGTTTGGATCAGGTAAAAAAATATAAGAAAAATTCGGCCCACATTTTCGCGATCGGGAAACTGTTTTACGTTAATCATACGATTTTTGTGAATTTTTTCAGATTTTTAAAAATGGTCCTTTTTTTCGGTCGAAAAAAAATCATAACTCAAAAAGGGATTTTTCTAAAAATCTGGAAAAATTCTGAAAAATGTTTCAGAGCAAGTACAACAATAGAAAAAATTATGGAGCAAATAAAAAAAGTTGTGGTCACGAGCCTAGGTGAATTGACGTGGACAGCCCCATGTATAGTCTAAACTATTTCCTCTTATTTACTTAAATAATTCAAACATAGAGGCCATGGATTGTACCATCCTTCGGCTACATTGTTGAATTTTTTCAGATTTTATGACTTGCTACGATTGCGACAAATTTCGGAAAATTGCACCAGTGACAAAGGATCATTTTGCCCCATAGTGCGGGGCAAAATGATCCCTTAATTTCAATATAGAAAACTATGTACATCTGGGTTTAAAAGTTTAATATTTAGTACTAAACTGTTTCTTCAAGCGAATTATTATTATTATGTTTTTTTTTTTGCACAGTTATGTATTCTTACAGTCGGTTCTTAGTTAGTTTTACAGAAATTGTTTTCTAACGCAAAATGATCACCATGATAGTGCATGATAGTGCATGATAGTGGTGATCATTTTGCCCCAGGCCATAAATGATCATTTTGCCCCAAGTGCATAACCTAAACTAAATGTAATTTTTCGCTGCAAAAAAGTCCCGAAGGAAAAAAGTTTGCACACTGAATTGACGCTATAGGTGTATCGTAATCTTTAGGTAATGTCGACATTTTATTTATTAATTAGGTACGATGTTCACAGAGATCGACATATGGCAGTCGCCTTAGAACGCGAAGTCTCTGAAGTAGTTTTTCATAAGCACAACACGTAATACTTAAGTTTGCGTCCTTCTGTTGTCATGCACTGTTTTCTACTACTACCATGCATATTATTCGGGGAACAATGAGTTTCTGAGCAACGCCAATCAGCTGAGAACCTAACATGCTCGTTTTGCCCCGCGGGATCATTTTGTCCCGGTCTCCCCTATGCTTCTTACCGCGATTACCTGCAGCTGTGAGAAGCAACGCCGCCGCGTGGCGATCACAGGTACTGAAACTTGGTGTGCCGGAGGTTGGATCAATAATCGATCCCAGGTGACGCTCGAAGATTCACTCTCTCTTGGAGTGAAACTTTCAGTCAGGTAACAGTCACTCGAAATTAGAGTGAAAAGATTGACTCTATGTACTAGAGTGAGAGATATCACTCGCAAAATTAGAGTGAAAATGTTCACTCTTTCAACTAGAGTGAAGTATGTCACTCCATAAGAGTGGAAATTCACTCCAAAACGAGTGCCCCGCTTTTCACTCCACGCTAAGAGTGAAAATTTCACTCGAAGAAATTTAGAGAGTGATTGTTAGGGAGAGTAATTGTATCGGATTAGTCCATTTTTATAGCTGTATCAACATACCCCAGGTGGGGCAAGGTGAGACAATACGGATTGATTGACACAACAGGATGTCACGGATTTTTCATGCTCACCTGAGGATTCATATACATTTGGCCACATCAAAGAGTATATGGATCATGCTATATATTACGGTCATATTTTTCTCTGATTTTCTCCGATTTCTAAAATGAATAGTGAAAGACATAATAAACACTGATAATCAATTACTGTATCAACTAGCCCCGGTCTCCCACACACCCTGGACACGTTTGAAAATTTCTGACGGCAACATTTTCATTGAATTAAAAATCTCTGATAAAATCATGCGGGTGAAGTAGAAAACACATCTTGTCAAAAATTTTACTTGACTAATATCAATTTTTCGAATCTCCGAACCTACACCGAATTTACAAACACAATCGCACGAGGAAAAACAAAAACAATTTTTAAGATACGAGATTTTCATGGAAAAAGTACGTGTATTTTGTACCCACTGTTGTTCTTCTATAGTTGGAATATCGAGTTTCAAAGTGCGCCGAATTGTCGACCGTGCTCGCGCATCGCGAGGTAGGCGAATAATTTGAAGCACGTCTGCCACAGAAGCCGTAGCTTTTACGCGAAATCATAGGTGTACGGCATTTTCCTGTCATACAATTCTGTCATCTTCATTTCCCTACGGATACATAATATACATATTTTTAACATACGATATACATTTCGCTTGAATGTTCACTGAACCATAATTTTGTCCCTATTTTAAAGGGGTTTCGTCACATCCCATATTGCTCACGGTAACGAAATCATTACGTTCCCCAAAATGTACAAGATTTGTGCTTCTTACGGCTTGAACTCCTAAGATGAGTTAAAATTGTTGCATCAACACCACAGAAATACAGTTACAATTTGCTATCGCGAATCGCGCTCCCACTCCAGGCTTTTTGCGTGACTGACTGGTCATAGATGTCTGAGCTGTTGATATCTGCGTTCTCTCAACCTCCCTCAGTGCTTGGAGTCTTGGGCCAGCCGTTCGAAGCTACTTTGCGGATAAATCTATCATTACTGTCAGTTGTCTAGTCGTGCTTTAGAATCTACATCAACAGAATATGCCCGTAAGTTTTTCGGTTTCGACTGATCAAAATAGGCTCATAGCCATGCCACGTTTGAGTTTTCTGTGAATATTAAAGAGATATACGAACACAAGTTGTGCTTTAAGGTAAAAATCACGTCTAGTTCTCTAAGTTCTTGAGAGTGTCTATCCACCACACAAGAGTAAAAATCGTGTCAGTGGGACCAAGAGTGACTTTAAAGAGTGACCTTTTCACTTAAGAGTGTAAACCGCGTCAGTCGGATGAGAGTGAATAGTCACTCAAGAATTTGGAGAGATTAAATTGGAACGAGTGCACCATATACTCAAAGTGAAAATCGGGTGATGTGAAGTGTGCATATGAATTTGAATATTCTTTTATGAACTACAGTATTGACTTACGGAGTCAGATACAAATCTGTGATGTACATACGTTATATGGTAAAGTGACAGTGTGAACGGCATCGAATTACTCGTACCGAATGTAAAGCTAGCTAATTTGATTATTATATAATCCGATACGACGAAGGCTATAGGAAACTCGATCCAAACTGGCTCCGGTGGATATAAAAACATTCATTTTAGGCGCTCTAAAAATACAATGCGATCCAAGCTCTAGAAAAATATATTTTTTGTATCCGTCTGAAGAATTTTATAATCTAACTTTTGTACCTATAATTGTACGGTATTTTATCACGTTACGAATATCTCATAAAGCATTTTAGTGGCAAGATAGTTTCTACTCATAGATTAAAATGAATTGTCACTCTAGTTATCACAGCCTTCAATACTGTGCAGTTGAAATTACTCGAATGATTTCTGCAGTAGAAAAGTTCACTGCGAACCGATTGCATGTGAAGTTGTCAGTGTCTGTGGGTTGAAGGAAGGCCGACACTGAGTATGGACCGAAATTTCGTGACATTGTTTTCAATAAATTCTCCTACTCGTTCGTCACTCTATGCGCACAATCATCGGAAAGTATAATGTCTGAAAAAAGACAATTTCAATAATCTGACCAGTTGAGAAAACATTGAGTGACGAGCAGCTGCGATACACTCTGCTCTGTTTTTCAATCACAATCACAATTATAGTGACATGAACTGATTTCCTCTCCAGTATGACTTATACTTTTACATATTTCTTTCTGTTTTTTTCATACCAACCTGATTATGGGTCATGGCGACAATATTAGCCATCACATTGCAATATTTTTGCAGAAAATGATGGAAATTCGGAGGAACTGCGTGATCGCGATTGTGATCAAATTCATGGGAATTCGTTTATTAAGGGGAGGCTACACCCGTCCAATCATGTATGTGGTGGAAAACTCCGATCGGGGTGGTTATATTCTTCGACCAGTTCTTTTTACGCCGAGTGCAACGCAAGAGAACCGCCGAAGGATAACTCAGATATTTGGACGATTTTTATTAATTATATTTCGAAGGAATCAACGTACCGCAAATTCCATGCTCTTATTTGTTCAAAATGTCACAAAAAAATCCCCAAAATTTTGCAACTTTTAAACGTAGTTTTTACGACTTTTGAAACGTTTTTTCGGGACGAAAAAGGTGTTTTTGCCCAATTTCTCCACGAATATAAGTTTTCTGGCTAAACATGTGTTCACCAAAGTTGTAGGTCTTGGCGAGACACGTGTTTTTGGTCTTATGCATACTTGCGCTTATACTTGAGGCCGCAGAATATTATTCAACAAAATAAAGAAACTAGAATACAGTGCAATTATCAAATCGTTTATGAGCAATTCTAACTTTACATCACTAACTTCTGTATCATACTAAAGGCGCTGAGACGTGGTTGAATAAACAATACTCCATTTATGTTATTAATGTCACTGTAGAAGTGAATTTCTGCAAGAAAGCTGGTATTTCAGGTGCTCAACCGTTACAAAAAAAACTATGCAGATAAGCGCAAATATTCATAGGACCAAAAACACATGTCTCGCCAAGACCTACAACTATGGTGAATACATGTTTGGCCAATAAACTTATATTCGGGGATATAATGGGCAAAAATAGCTTTCTCGTCCCGAAAAAACGTTTCGAAGCCGTAAAATCTGAGTCTAAAAGTTGAAAAATTTTTGGGAGCTTTTTGTGAGATTTTGAACAAATAAGAGCATGGAGTCGTCCAAATTTCTGAGTTAATCCTTCTGCGGTTTCTTACGTTGCATTCGGCGTAAAAAGAAGTGATCGAAAAGAATCACCAGCCCGATCGGACTTTTCCATCACATACACGATTTGACAGGTGTACCCTCCCCTTAAAGTTTTCGACTTTCCGTCAGATAAAAATGGATCACACACATACACTCACACCCGATTGTATATCTAAAATTGCTCGGTAGTGATTCTTTAGTCGATAAGACGTGAAAAACTGTTCAATTGAGTAACTATTACTATTTTAACTTCGCCTTCTTTCTGAAACGAGGAACACGAAAATGATAAAGGTCAACTATACGGTGTTCGAGCAGCATAATGATGATGAATTTTGTATTTCTAGACAGTGTGTGAAGCCAAATAATTGTGGCTGTTATGAGCATGTGATTTATGGAATTAGGAATATACAGTATGTAATACGTTGCCTTGTATTTTAAACGTTCGTTGTCTTTTGCTTACATTTTTCATAGATCTCTGGTGTGAAGGATTACCGGAGGATTTCTCTCGATGGCACGCGAGATGACGAGCGCACTGTTTTGATAGAAAAGTTCGACACCTTTAATGATATTTTGACGCGAGTTGGAGATTTTGGAAAGTATCAATGGCTACTGTTATTGGCGTTACTTCCGTACAGCGTTGCATATGGCGCACTGTACTTTGCTCAATTCTTTTTCACCATCGTGCCAAATGAGCATTGGTGTAAAGTTGACGCGCTGGCAAATTTTACAACGACGCAGAGGTAATGTAATGTCAACGAATTTTTAATGTAAGAATATTTGAAGGTTCAAATATCCCCGACTTTAATACGTGAACTCTATCGATCACTGCTGAATTACTTGTCTTGCAGAATAAAGATGGCGATACCAAAGAGTACCACTTATCCGGGCTACGACGTATGTCAGCAAAAAAACTTGAATTTTACAGAACTGCTTGAAAATAACGTCCACCGGGACTCAGAAATGTGGCACACGTCCGACACAATTCCCTGCACCAGCTGGGAGTACAACTTTACTCAAATCCCGTACGCCAGCTTGGCCGTAGAGGTTCGCTAATAATTGGGACGGAAGAAATTACAAAACCAAACCTCAGTGATTTTCTATTCAATTGTCTTTTTCAATTAGTTGGATTGGGTATGTGATCGAGCGTATCTTATCTCCACCGCTCAATCCATATTCTTCTGTGGCTCGATCCTTGGTGGCTTCCTCTTTGGATGGATAGCTGATCAAAAAGGACGGATTCCTGCTTTGATTCTTTGCAATGGGATTGGATTTTTTGCCGCTATTGCAACAGCATACACTAATTCTTTCGCAACGTTCGCCCTCTGCAGATTTATGACTGGTATGGCCTACGACAATTGTATCAACATTCCGTTAATCATTGGTGAGCATTTTGAACGCGAAAATTCTACGACCACCAAGACCACAGTGAACTGGATATCGGTATTAATTAACATGAATTCTTCTTTTCTATTCATCACACAGTAATGGAATATGTAGCAATAAACAGACGCACCGTGGTCGTGAATCTAAGCTTCGGAGTGTATTTCGCGTTCGCCAGTACTGCTTTGCCATGGTTAGCATACTACATGTCAGATTGGAGATTTTTCGCTTATGCTACCGCCTTTCCACTTCTGAGTGCAATTGTCACACCTTGGATTCTTCCGGAAAGTGCCAGGTACGTACTCAGATATGATGTTGTCCTGAATACTCGGGTAGTATCGTCAATATCTCACTGACAGGCAAGCGAATTCGGCATGGCCACTTATGATGTACTCTGACAATGAAACAAAAAGGCAATTTTAAGTCCTCGCTGGATTCTGAACGGTTTGAAAATCTCGACTTGGTCAAAGACTGACAATGATATATATATTCCTTGTAATAATTGACACATCCAACAGTTTCATGTGGGTATACATAGATACAGCTGAACGTGAAGTAGCCACTTTTTCATGACTGAAAAAATTAATATTGTTTTTCGAAACAATTTTGATTTCACTATATGAATCTCTATTTCTGTGGATAAAATGAAGTTCTTACACGTGATAAGTGATCAGGAAATATCAAAATATTCAACTGAAAGCACGACTACATTAACGTAATATATATACATACCCGTAAAAAACTGGGGAATAGCATCGAGGAGGTGAGAGTAGGCTATATCGTACCACTCCGGGATCTCTAATACTATATATAGCGAATAGCTGCTATCGGGTGGCAGAATTTAAAATCTCACGGTTGACAAGCGTGAAAACGAAATTAGTTGCTGCTTAGTTAGGGAGCTGGGTCCCAAAATGTCTATATGATTTGTTCATTTGGCAGACATTATTAACATCGATGATAGTACCATAAGAAACATTAAAGACCGCGTCTGCCACTATGGTAGCGCTGAGTTGACAATTGACAGCACTTCAAAAATATTAGAAAAAGGGTGTGCTAAGTAATTTGATCATGTCAGCCTCTTGGACTGATGGTCAAAATCATCCCCAAAACGAAGAAAATCGAAAAGTCAGACATCCAGACCTCTGATTTTCCAACAGCGGACCATTACATTTTTTTGTTTTCAACTCTACGCTCGCGCCAAGTCACGAATAACAAATTCTACGCCTACAAAGTGTTAATAAAAACAATTAATATTACATACAAGCAGTCGATAGGAGCAATTTTAAAAACACGTTTCAAACATCTGTCGAACGGACAACGAGCACAATCTGTCCGACAACAGCGATGACGACTAGCTGCTCAGGTTTATTTGCATCTTTTTACTTTGTGGTTGACTGTTTTTTTTTGCTTCTTTTTTACTTCAATTAATTAACGGTTAGCTTCATTGAATAAAAAAATGAACAATTTAATAATACTAAAACTATCAATAGTAACAATAATCAGCCGTAATACCCGCCTTCCCTTGATTCTGCGTGATCTTCAAAAAATTATACACCTCAAAACCAGTGACCAAAATGTCTGCCACCTTTTTTTTTGTATTCGGGGAGTTTTAATGAATCGAATGGATATAACTAAAACCATGAACAAATGATTTAGTGGAACCTTTTTCCATTTTTACAACTACGTCCCGTGATAACGCAGAGCCCTGTATGTCTGCCTCTTCGATATTCTTCATTTTTCAGAAGGATTCCGAACAGCAACCCCAGAGGCAGATATGGAAACATGATTTAATAGTCTTTTTGTTACATTTTCGAAGTGCTGTAACTCAAAAACTTAGCGACATACGTCCTTCATTGACTGGACCGAATCGATTCGTATTGATCTGAGCTTTCATCCCTATCGATATGAAACATGAACAAATCATATACCAAAATGGCAGCCAGCTCCCTAACTAGCTGGACGCAATCTTCGAAGAGTTACGCACAATTATTTATTTCACTAGTATCCGGTCAGGTTTTCTACAGCCAGCCCTAAGGCTAATATGTTCGTAAGGAACCACGTAATGATTTTCAGTATTAATGCATTAAAAGTGCCAACCTTGCTGTGTATTTTTGCTGCGCTGACATTTAGATTATGGTTGCTATGAGCCAAATGTGAAATGTTTTCGTAAACAATACTCTACTGCGTGGTCGGCTTTATCGTAGCGTTGCAGAGGTTTAGAAAAAAATTGTTTCCATACCTTTACCATCAAATTCAAAGAACGGTGATTTCTCTAGTGATTCGTAAATGAATCTGGAGTACGAAAAAAAAGATGTCCATGTTACCTGAATTCAGAATAAAACTTTAAAAAAATCCAGAGTCCAAAGTGGTACGATACAGCCTACTCTCCCCTATCCTAAAATCGTGGGGTGGAACTTAATTTTCGTAACCAATTTTACCCTGTCATCCGTAGTAGGTATTATCTTTCTGGGTGATGTTCAAAATATTAGACCTTGTCAAGATCTCATGTCAGTATTTTGATATTGGTTTGAAAATTGGAGGGTATTTGTTTCTGATGATGAAAATCAAAACCAATTATTACCAATTATTACCCAAGGCTTACCTTGTATTATATGCTACGGTATATTGCTCAGAGAAAGGCTTACGATTAGTGATCGTAGATGAGTTGGAAGATAAAAAGTACTTTTGAACTTTGAATGGTTGGTCACTTAGGAGGAAAAAAAGGAAAATGGGAGTAAGAAATGTATACCTCTCGGTTGAGGCTTATCCCTGATTAAAGGTAGACCCGAAATTCAGGCTTCATCCTCGAATTGAGGTTTCACCACCAAGTTCGGTGGTAGATCAGCGAGTTGCGGTGAACCCTAAATTGGAAATAAACTCTCTGCAATTATCCACTATAAATTTATTCCTACCAGTTCGGTGTTATTTTCAAGGTTTGGTCCGTAAAGTATGTTATTGTTTTCTAGAATAGTTACAAGAGCTCTAGAACGCGAAAATAATTCGAAAAAAATATTCAAAATCTTGAAAAAAAAAGAACAATAGTATTTTCAAACATTCAATTTATTTTTGAGACAGGTTTATTTATTTAATTTTTCATAAGATCTACAGAAAAAAGGCAATAATGACCTTCTGCCGTGAAGTTTGCTTTTTTAAATACATTCTTTATTTTTTTTTATATTCCGAGGGTGAATAATGAATATGTGCTTTGACTTTTAGGTATTTTTCTATTTCTATTTCTGCTGTGAAGTTTGCTTTTTTAAATACATTCTTTATTTTTTTTTATATTCCGAGGGTGAATAATGAATATGTGCTTTGACTTTTAGGTTTTTTTCTATTTTGTTATCGTTTTATAAGGCACTATCATTGAGAACAGAGTGCCTTATACATTCGTCATGGCGAAAAAAGTCGGGGTAAAAATTCTCAAACTATATACGCCGTATATTATACGGAGTATGTTTTGGCACCTGAAAAGACGTTTTCGAACATTTTCAAGAGCGTCGTATGTGAGCCCCCGATTCTTGTAAACAAAATTCCAATCACACTACTGAACAGACTTTCATTTTAGGATTCATTTTGAAAATTTCAGAATTGGTTCCAGAATTTCTGGTATTTTTTAGAAAATTTTTGTAAGGTTGCAGCATGGCGTTTTTTTGGTTGAAAATGTTTGAAATGATAGGTGTAAGAATGATCGAAATGAAAAATGAGATTCTAAAGAATTTGTTTAGATTTTTAAAAAAAGGTAAATTTTATTTGGGGTGAAATAATAAAAATTAACGCTCGGCGGAAAAAAGCTGAAAAAATTCAGGAGTGCTTTTTTGAGATAGAAAAATCATGTATAAAATTGTGAAGCGAATGAAAAGTGGTGAGGGAAAATCATTAGTCGAGTTGACATGGAATGCCCCATATACTCAGGATTCTTTTTGGGGCTCACCGACAAATTATTACATTGAATACACGCGCAATGAACCCAAAAAATATGTCTTTGAGTACCTAGTTTGAAACGATGAGAGGCAGAATATTGTCTGGCATAAGCTTCAGTATGTGTGAGGGAAGTAGGAATTTCTGTAATGACGTTACTAAAAGTAATTTTTGTAACACGTGCATAAAGAGTCCCCCATCTTGTGCGTTTGAAGTGTGCTGAAAGTGGTATACTTTTAGTTCCTTTATGAACGTATTTATGACACTCTAGTTACTTTTTTGCACGCTTTTATAACACTTTCGTCACTTTTTGGCGACCATTCTAGATTTTTGTGCAACTTGCTTTAGAGCCACGAAAACGAGGACTTTTTATGCACTTTTCACAACAAGCATAATAATGACACATGTGCGGAGAAGCGGAGAATTCTGACGAAGAGTGTGTACCCTACTGAAAATGATTACATAATTAATCATATGAAAAATCACCTGGTAAACTACATGGTTAATCATATGATAAATCATAACATATTATGACCGATTTCAGTACACGATTTATTGTGTAATTTATCATGTGATATTTACAGGTATATCATTGATCATGAAATTTATCATGTGATTTATCCCCTGTTCACGACGAAGGAAAGAAAAAAAACTTTCCCGGTGCGGGACCGAACCGATGACCTGAAGAATCGCAGTCGGTTATGCTACCGCATGAGCTACGCCATCTGTTAATAGTATAAGCGTGTTTGGCGATCATGAAGTACAACTATATCGAAGGATTCAGGTTGAGCTTCATGTTTGTCGAACAATCTTATACTACTAACAGATGGCGTGGCTCATGCGGTAGCATAACCGACTGTAATTCTTCAGGTCGTCGGTTCGATCCCGCACCGGGAAAGTTTTTATTTTCTTTCCTTCGTCGTGAACAGGGGATAAATCACATGATAAATTTCATGATCAATGATATACCTGTAAATATCACATGATAAATTACACAATAAATCGTGTACTGAAATCGGTCATAATATTTTATGATTTATCATATGATTAACCATGTAGTTTACCAGGTGATTTTTCATATGATTAATTATGTAATCATTTTCAGTAGGGTAGTTGACTGCAAAACCTTCGTCAGAACCCCCGCATTTTGGCACTTGTATCACAAAATACTATTTTTGTGTCGTGACCCATGTGATGATAATGAAAATACCTGTCAGCACAGGTCAATGTTTCGTTTATCAATTTTAAAACAACGTTTCGGCCGGGTTTCGGCTTACTTTTAAAGTAAGTCAACAACTGTGCAATCATTAATGGTAGTATAAAGTTTTATACAGTTATGTAATTTATAAGAATTTAATGATGTTCAATTCATTCAAAAGCACACGGGTACAATTGCCTAAAGATTGATTAAATTGATTAAAGACTTGAAAATGGTTTCTGATGTTTCGTAGCCGAAACGTTGTTTTCAAATTAATAAAGGAAACTCTGAGCTGTACCGACGAGTATTTTTATTGTTATTGAAAGTGTTGACTTTCTGTCCGCACAGGTGGTATATGTCCAAGGGGATGACCAAGGAAGTGATCGATTTACTCAAACGAATCGGTGCCGTAAATAAAAAAGTTCAGGAACCCAAAGTCTACGAAAACTTTGCTGTGAGTATTGAGTAGAAACACGGAACTGATTTGTGAAAGTGAACTCCATATATCTCATATGTGCGATTGCTATTGATTCAGGAAAGTCGACGGGTTGCTTTAGTGCAAACAGAATCAGCTACGTTAGTAGACTTGCTCAAAACACCGAGGCTCACTAGGATGATCATTTGCTTGATAATGTTTTGGTGCGTATTAATTAATTCGGCAATTGAGTAGCAACTCACAACCCAGAATATAATTTCATTGCAAATAACACAGTGAGTAAATCCATTGAATCGATAGGTTTCTTGTTGTCCTAACGTTTGATGGGCACGTTTATTCGTTGAAACTCCTGCACAGTTCGATATTCGTATCTTTTTCGCTTGCCTGCGCGACCGAGTTGCCGGCTGCACTTCTTTTGACGTTGGTACTTGACCGTTGGGGACGAAGATTCTGTGGATTTAGCACAATGCTGTTTACTGGTTTTCTCAGTATCACGGAATTGTTCCTTCCAGAGACAGGTTAGTACGTCGTGTAACCAATATCATGGATGAATGAAATAATAGCAATTGAGTTCGGTTGAATGGTAATAAAAATACGGTTTTTCATACCTATGATCTTACAGGACCGGGCACTTTGATTGTTTCCATCTTGGCACGTTTTTGCCTAAATATGGCTGCCAATGTTGGTCTCCAGTACACTGTAGAACTATTGCCTACACCAATACGAGCTCAGGGTGTCTCATTAATCCACATCTTCGGTATAATTGCTCATATCGTGGCTCCTTACGTCGTGGACTTGGTAAAGTTTTGATCTATCCTGGGATATGATTTGTAGATTTTTTACCGCTTCCTTAAATTCACCTTTTTTCATTTCTAGGCTACGTTTTGGATAGGCTTACCTATGCTGTCACTGGGCATGGTTTCATTCTGCGCAGCTATTTTGGTACTTTTATTGCCTGAGACACTTGGACAGGAATTATCACAAACATTGGAGGAGGGTGAAAATTTTGGCAAGGATCAAAATTTTTGGGTGTTACCAGTTTGTAACCAGGTCTCCAGTTCCGCCGAAAGCGACTGCAAATGATTTTACCATTCACCCAATAAAATTCATTCAGGGAAAACTTCTACCATTCCTAACAATAAGAGTAAGGACGTAGCTCGAAACGTAGCTCGCGCAGTTCTCGTCGAGTGAAAACGTAGTTTGAGAAAGTTTCGTTCCACCAGCTCACCACGTGAGCTACGTGCTTACTAGTGAACTTCGCGAGCTCCGTCCTTGCTCCTCGAAGCGGTAGAAGTTTCATAATTTCTTTATGTACACATTTATCATTTTAATAAACCGTCGATCCATCTCAGACGTTATGAGTGCTTCATTCGTAATTCGTCCAGTTCACCTAAATTATCAAACCCCTATGGATGTTACACCTATGAATGTCTGATGCAGTTTTTCACCAAAGAAACAGGGTTAATCAGATTCGCCAAATTTAATGTTAAAACGATATAGCAATACAAAAGTGACTGAATTATGCTATAATGTAAAGTGATACATTTCACTTTGAGTCATTTCGCCAGTCGTTATCGTACAATACGAGGCGACGTACCGTCAAGATTACGAAAAAAAAACCCATATTCTGGTCCATTTGCACATTTGCAATCCAACTATCTATCTGCAGCCGTTGTAGGGGAGAAAGTGGCTACTTTGGCGCACCTACAATGAAGATCCGCGACATAGGAACTAAATATACGTTGAAATGGAATGCAAAAATCACCAAATGATCGTGACATATCTTTATTATGCTTTTGTAAAAAGCAGAATATGGGCTATCCCACCGAATCCACCAAATACAAATATATGTATGTATAATGTATAACATGTTTACATCGAAATGGACGAATAATAACAAAAAACCCTAGAATTTTATATAAACCGTGACTGTAACTTGGAGGTAAACGAGCGGAAAATTTGTATACCTGCTTTTTATCGGAAATTTTCTGAAAAAAATCCGATCTTCAAAAAACTATGTGGAATATTACATCTCCCTGCTAAAAATTCCCGAGAGGACCAGTCAGGACCTTGTTCCAAATTACGACGTGGGGAATGGACCTATGTGGACCCATGTGGTCCTATGTGGACCTATGTGGACCCATGTGGTCCTGACTCGGGAATTCACTTTTCTGAAGTGAAAAAGGGCCCTACTAAAAATTCCCAAGTCAGGACCTCATGGGTCCACATATAGGTCCATTCCCCACGTCGTAATTTGGAACAAGGTCCTGACTGGTCGTCTCGGGAATTTTTAGCAGGGCTGGACCTTCAGTCCATACGCCACTCTCACCCTATCTCTATCTATTAGACAAGACTTATTACTCGTTAGCTTATAGTAACTCTAGAAACTCTTCTTCCCGCTCTGACTCTAGATTCCCAGACACAATCGGAGACGCTGCATCCGGTGATGCTTATTAAACTTCGGATCACCTCATGCATCGTCAGCCACACGTGGCACTCTACCTGCACTCTTTCACGCCTCTTCCCTAGCTTTATTTTTTATATCGAAACACCAGCTTCTTGACTCCTGTAACTACTCTTTAGAGAATAAAATCCATCTCTACTGCCAGATATAAGACTTAACTTGATTGTATACTTTGAACGGCACTTGCGTTTTTGAATAAAAGCTGTTATAAAATCACTCCGCGTTCTACGCTGGAAACTGATTGTTAATATATCAGTACACCTTCGGTATACTTCTGTATTGTTACACATGGTGAACCCTATAAAAAAATACCTGTCAGGCTCCGCGTGTTAGAGGAACATGGTGAAATTGACATTTTACGTCTTATTATTCGAATTTCGCGCTGGAGATGACAATTTAGATGAAAATGATCATCACTTTCGAAAAATTCAGAAAATTTCCGATGGAAAGCCTTTTTTAAAATTTTTATTCTAGGCATTTTTTAAACTGTTTAAGGAATTAGTATAATCTAAGTCTCGAACGCCACAAAACGTTTACGAATTGCAAGACGCTACGGCGTGGGGGTTGTTGAGGATAAAAAAAAATATATAAAAATATGTTTTCGAAGATTGAAATGTCAGCTTTAGTTTAAAAGAAAAGGAACATCCACAAAGATTGTGGCTGTGACGACCACTATAGTAACAGTCTGAGTAAAAGCGGAGTTGACACTTGCCTCCAGGATTCTAGCCAAACGGTTCATCTGAAAATCAAAAACTTGTGCCCATTTTGAAGAACAAAGTACCCGTTCAGCTCCTATGGGACTGATTGACTTGGATACCCCTTAATTAGATTGGAAAAGTTCGAAGCAAAGTCGAATAATTACGAATACCCCTATTAACCGAAGTCGGAGATCTTCCATACTTGAGAAATATATATAGGGTGAGTGCACCAATGATTGAACGGTCACCAATGATTGAACGGTGTCACTGTTTTCTTGGAAAAATAAGGTGTCATGTTGTCTTTTGTTTTCACAACTTGTTGTATCGGAATCTATGTATCACCGCGCGACAATGCCACACGTCAGATACGTTCATATCGGAGATGAAATAGTGCAATAAATCGTTTTCGGGAGGCGTGTGTGCTTGAGCGCTCTGAAATGTCGAGAATAGTAAGTATGGCCGCGTGTCCCTTACACGGTTAGGATATATTATATGTTCAGGGTGTGTAAAATAAGGCAGGATTTCGATTTCTGTGATTCATAATATGTTTAAACTTTTGTTTTGTAGAATTCTTACGATACGTAACCTCGAAATACGCTTAAACTGACAGTGTTCAGTTCATGGTTCCGGGAATCGTAACTTCTCCAATGATTGAACGGCGTCATTCGTTCGTATATTCGGTTAGAGGTTGTTGGTAGAGATATGTAGCAAATACCTACCGTGATATTGTACCTTGTGAAACCTGGTCAAATAAATGTCCTAATAACTATACTTCATTTCATACCTATCTACCTCCCACTGTTCAATTCACGTTTTTACATCGTTCGGAGCAGAGCGTTCAATTATTGGAGTAGGGCGTTCAATGATTGGATCAGAGCGTTCAAACATTGGTGAAATTGCTATTTTCACTTTAAATACTTTTTTTATATATATATTTTGTTCGAATCGCACGTTTCGATTAGCTAATTCGAATATTTAAGGTAAGGTTGCTATCGATGGACCGTTGCCTTCGATGGACCAGTGGTATATCTCAGGTATGTGTTAGTGCTTGGCGTTGCTATCAGTGCGAATCAAGTCTACTAGTGGCCAAAGAGTGGCCATGTTAAAAACAGTCACATGGGTGCCATAGGTGTGCTGAAATTGAGCGAGGTAGGAATTTGCCCTTTCTGATCTTATTTTTCCTAATTTTGCAAACGTGTTTGAACCCTTGTATCGGGGATTTTTCCTAAATCGTGTTGGATGGTTTTGAAGCTTATACTTCGCTCTTAAAAATGATACAGATACTTTTTTAGGTATCTTTCCATCCTGTGGTAGTACGATAGGTTATGTGTTGCGATGCGAAATTCCATGGATGGACCGGGCAACAACGCGATGAATGGACCAGTATGGAAGGTATTACTTTTTTCAGTTTGTAAGACACTATAGGATATAGGATATCTTATATATATCGAGGGGGCAGTTTGGGTGTTAGATAAATGAACTACACTTTGATTTTTCTTCTTAAACTCTGAATTCTTTATTGATCACTTTTATGCTTGACAAATTGGTCACACTGGACCGAGCAACAAACCGACTCTCTCTGAAGGTTGTAGGGCACACACCGCTAGCGCGTGTGTGCCGTGTGCGCGTCACTCCTTGCGCACAATTCGTCCGCGCACTAGCGCTGTTTTAAATCGGCAAAGCTGATACGTATATTCATATATACCTTACAGACACTGTTGAGAGCATCTATCGTGGTTGGCCCACAATTTGTTTGAAATCTCAAAAATCTATTCATACGTCATCAATTTATCATTTACACCAATATATTAGGTCATTAGATGATTGTATTGTTTTATGTTCATTATTTTAGCGGTCCATTCATGGAGCAGGGTTGCCATGAATGGACCAAATTCAAAGAACAGAAAATCGATGATAAATAATCAGAAATTAACAATAACCTTGCTCACTCATGACTGCTCTGTAGAATAGGTTTCGAAGAAAACATCCACCAGTGGTTTTGCATTTTCGCCTCAAAATCTAGATTTTATGACCAACTTTGCTTAGGGGGTCCATCGATAGCAACCTTACCCTAGTACATAATCTGTCGAATAACATTTATTTCATCAGGCCACACGCATCCAGCGAAAAGAAATCCTTTCGTGAAACTGAGGGTGCGCTTATTCGTTCAATCATTGGTGGACTCACCCTACGGGTGTCCCATTTTAACCTTCCACCTGATTTATCTCGGAAAGTACTGCTTGGATCGAGTTATAAGTAATATTAAACTTTTAGGGTTCGGAGGGGGACGTTAAAAAAAATGTTTTCAATTTTTTTCAATAACAAATGGTAGCGTAAAAATGACAAACATGTTTTTTTTAATGGGAACATGACTTATTTTGTTCAACAATAAATTCGTTGAGTCAGAACTAACATCTTTTGTAGGAAACATTTTTCAATTGTTATTAACAATTGTCCATGTTTGGCGTGTGTGTGTGTGCATGTATGCATACATGTATGCATGCATGCGTGCGTGCGTGCGTGCCAAACATGGTAAATTGTTAATAACAATTGAAAAATGTTTTCTACAAAAGATGTTAGTTTTTACCCAACAAATTTTTTGTTGAAAATAAGTCTTGTTTCCATTTAGAAAAACATGGTGTCGTAAAAATGACGCACATATTTTTTGTTAAATAGGGACATAACTTATTTTCAACAATAAATTTTTTAGGTCAAAACTAACATCTTTTGTAGGAAACATTTTTCAATTGTTATTAACAATTGTCCATGTTTCGCGTGTTTATGTGTGTGTGCATGTATGCATACATGCATGCGTGCGTGCGTGCCAAACATGGCCAATTGTTAATAACAATTGAAAAATGTTTCCTACAGAAGATGTTAGTTCTGACCTAACTAATTTATTGTTGAACAAAATAAGTCATCCCAATAAACACAAAATAGTTGATTACACGTTTAAACATGGTGGATCAAAAACACAAACACGTGTAGAATAAACGTGTAATATTCATTGAGAGAACACGCATCAGAAACGATGTAATGTCCGCCCTTTACACTAGTTTTTCAACGTTTGAAAGACGTATATTACACATCTTTTACACGACCAATATCATCGTGTCTTAGAAACGTGGATTACGCGGTTGTCCATACGCATTGATTTACCGTTAAAAGCACACGTATCGGAAACGATGTAATGTCCGGCCGTTCCACTGGTTTTTGATCGTTTAAAAGACGTGTATTATCCAACTTTTACACCATCAATATCATCGTGTTTGAGTAACGTTAATTGAACGTAATATTTATTCGTTTATGTGGCTGTTATACAGCAACACCTGGAACGTGTTTTAAACGTTTAATACACGTTGAACGTACGCGTTATGTACATGGAAAAGTAAAAAGAAAATTTTACGAAAAAGTTTTTTTTTTTTTTTTACTTTTTACTGGCTATTTTCGGTGTTTCAGGTTAACCTAACTTATATGAGAGTACACATGTCAATTAAAACGCATTTCGAGTTCGCTGTAACTTTTTTGCTTCCCTAAGACCTAGCCGGGGTTTGAACCCGGAACGCTAGCCGCTATTCGTATTATTAGTCGCACGCCCTAACCACTACGCTATACCGCCGCTTGAATAACACTGCAACGTTTTGATAGGGTAGGCGTACCAGTTGTGGCCACTGTACCGTTTGTGGCCACTTTACATTTCTTTCGAGTTTTTCAAGGCTTACAGGTTGTGTTTGCTGCATCGAGTGTTATATTTCGACAGAATAGATGTTTTGACACTACTGTCGACTGTTTTTTTGATTGCCTGCTACTTAATTGGAATGCAATACAACGAAAGGTGCCGATGTCGCGTAATTTAGGTGAATCCTTATCAGAAGTGTTAAGCGATCCCTCGAGAAATAACCTCCAATTGCTTGGATTTAGAGTTATCCTGATCCATTATGTATTCATACTTCATCAGTTAGTGTTTATTTTTGAAGTTGGAATTCTACAATCTGACACACAACCTGAAATATCCGAGAAATACTGACTTATTCCGGTTGGCCAGAAATGGTACAATAAAAATGCCCGTGTCACATCCGGCAGATTAACTGCGGATTGACCGCCCAACACTTTTTATATTTATTATATTAATTATATTATAGTTTTAGATACAGTGGGTAATACAGATCCCGGAGGAGCTTCTCTACGAAAGATAATATCATAGTCGGTAAAGACATTCGCTCGCTTCCACTTAGCGCTCTCTCGGAGGACGGTAATACCCGCACACTTATATACCGAGACGCACTGATTCACCACGCCGGCTTAGGTGCATGCGGTGACTCAGCGCGCTCAATTTGAATAAAGATGCAGAATAATTATCAGTAGTTAGAAAGAGAGACCCACTAAGGGAGAAGTTATATAGGGCAGGTCAGAGGTCCGCTCTTGGCAGTACAGTTTTAGTCTTGGTCCGAACTCTTTTCTTAATTTCACTCTCTGGAGTTAGCAGCCGGTCACTTTAAACTTATTGATATCTGTGGTTAGGAATTATTCTGGCTTAGCGCACGGGATTCTTTAACAAGAGTTGTGTTCTTTAACCCTAGGGCGTAAAGAACACGCTTACACTTATATTGTGGTTATTTTGACAATTCCCGGCTGGAGACTCTTGAATGTGAATATAGATCGATAGAGACGGACCAAACTTTGATTAGAGATAGTTGAGTTGCTTGACTTTTGGATTAGTTTATTAAAGATATAATTATGTATAAACTCAGTGTAGTCTGATTTATTGAGTTGATTTATAATAAATGAGTTTCTTTGCATAGATTGTAAAGATAAATAATTGTGAGATTTATTTGAAGACCAACCCACTAGAATTTAACTTCAGTTTAAAGACTCTTAAATCCACCGACGCACACACACTTTCACCCGCAACGCCCTTACCGCTGGTTCGCTGTGTCTTCGGAGAAGGTAAGAAATAATACCAGAATATAATATAAAACCCGATTGTAAACGCTTTCTTAGATATTCTTCTGAATTAAACTCCCCGTATTACGGTGCATAAACGCATTAATTAGGGAGATACTCAGTTGCTGGTGAGTGTATTCGCGCTTAGTGATAAGCTTGCTGGCAATTGAAGGTAACGGGTTATTTCTCTGAGTTATTCGCGCTATCTGTGTCTGACTCTTGGGAATGGTCTGTTACACCCGTGTACCATTTGTGGCCACCTATTTTGATCGCGGACTGTTACAAATAAAACGTAATTAGTGTCATTATACGTCACGAAAAAAGGACAAGGGAAAACAAAAAAATCTATGTTCGTGTCCCTGAAAAATAACCATTGCTACTGAGTCTACTTCTATTGATTCCAAGATGTGCTGTATTTGATGTTTCGAGGTTAGGTTGCCTCTCCGCGTCCAGATCTCGGTCCCGATTTTACGGCATGCTGCGACTATGTCTAAAGCTATGGCCACAACTGGGTCTTTGACTGGCCACAAATAGTACATTTGTGGCCACAAATGGTGAAAATAGCATATGCAATATAATTGGCTATTTTTTCGAATAATTGTAATCGGAGATGGTTTCAGAAGATCATAATTCGATTCTCTGTACCTTTACGGTCATATTGATCACACGTTCAGGTTTATATTCGTGATAACCTGAATACTATCGGTAAACGAATGCCCGAAAATGCTTAAAGTGGCCACAACTGGTACGTCTACCCTATATGGATTCACCAGAGACAATGATGAGATGTTCAGAAATCTAGATTTATTATCTCTCTGACTGTTTGTTTGATCACGTCGTGTATGTTCCTGAAATTATAGAAGGAAGAAATAAACTGATTGATGTAATTTACACGTCTTCCGGACACGTAATTACACGTGATCTTTAGACCAACTAATAACACAAGACTACAACCCGAACACGTCATACGTAATATTATACGTCACGTTGATGCGACGTTTACACTTGCTCGAATTATCAACGTGTTTACACGTGGTTTGCACGAATGTTCGACGGCTAAATATCAGAATAGTTACGTGTGTTTTACACGATTACTAGGCGCGTGGATGACAGAATTAATTTTTGCGTTCAATCAACGCTTACATTTCGACCGATGATCAACGTGTTTACACTTGATTTACATGAATATTCGACGGATAAATATCAGAGTAGTTACCTGTATTTCACACGATTATTAGACGCGTGGATGACATAATTAATTTTCGGGTTGAATCAGTGCTTGAACTTACACGAATTTTCAATGTGTTTACTCGTGATTTACACGAATATTCGACGGATAAATATCAAAGTAGTTATACCTGTGTTTCACACGATTACTAGACGCGTGAATTACACAGTTAATTTTTGTGTTGAATCCACGCTTGAACTTACACGAATTGTCAACGTGTTTACACGTGATTTACAAGAATATTCGACGGATAAATATCAAAGTAGTTACCTGTGTTTCACACGATTACTAGACGCGTGGATGACATGATTAATTTTTGGGTTGAATCAGTGCTTGAACTTACACGAATTGTCAACGTGTTTACACGTGATTTACACGAATATTCGACGGGTAAATATCAGAGTAGTTATCTGTGTTTTACACGATCATTAGACGCGTGAATTACACAATTAATTTTTGCGTTGGATCAACGCTTGAATTTACACGAATTATCAACGTGTTTACACGTGATTTACACGAATATTCGACGGGTAAATATCAGAGTAGTTACCTGTGTTTTACACGATTATCAGACGCGTGAATTACACAATTAATTTTTGCGTTGGATCAACGCTTGAACTTACACGAATTATCAACGTGTTTACACGTGATTTACACGAATATTCGACGGGTAAATATCAGAGTAGTTACCTGTGTTTTAAACGATTACTAGACGCGTGAATTACACAATTAATTTTTGCGTTGAATCAACGCTTGAACTTACACGAATTATCAACGTGTTTACACGTGGATGCAACGTCAAATTATCGATTAGACGAAATAACGGTATACACGTGATTCCTCAACGTTAGATTCACGTGTATAAAACGTGGATGGAAAACTTGTGGATGGATAAACGTATAATTTTTCCACCAACACCATATTTCCACCAATTTTACGTGGAATAAACGTGTTCTACACCATCTTGTGTTTACTGGGATGTTCCCATTTAAAAAAAACATGTTTGTTATTTTACGCTACCATTTGTTATTGAAAAAAATTGAATTTTTTTTTTTCTTTTGAACGTCCCCCTCCGAACCCTAAAAGTTTAATATTACTTATTACTCGATCCGAGCAGTACTTTCCGAGATAAATCAGGTGGAAGATTAAAATGGGACACCCGATATAATAATACTAGGGGGGCTGCACCCCCCTGCGCCCCCGATTTGGGTTGCTATTTATAATCTTTCATATAAAGTGAAGATAAAGTAGAGTAAATGCAAAAATTAATATGTACAGCTATATTGAAAATAATTGTAAGAAAAAAAATTTCGCCAAAACGAAGAGGTTGCATAACTTCGAAAATATTGAGAATAAAAAAAAAGCTTTGGCGAGTATTTTTTTTCATCTAAACTACTTCTGAACTACTTTTTCTGAGATCGACGTCAAGATCAGACAAATTTGTCCCAAAAGCCTTGATCACTTGATATGGAATTGCCCTCATTCGTTCTTCCCTGCACACCAGTAGATTGTGACAGCCATGGAGAGTCATAACAAACGGGTGCACAGTGGGACAGAGACCCAAATCGGTGGCCAAAAGGGTAAACATGAAGTTTCATTTCCGGGATTTTGAAGTGGTGGGTCAGGTAGAGGAATAGTCCGAGGGTCGGATTCCAGTCTAAAGAGGGGATGATCCCTTATACCTGCTGTTGTATTCCAGTTCCAAAGTGACCCTCGCACGAACTAGACGCAGCGCAGTCCGAGCGTAATTTTCAGTGTTGTGTTCAAAACGTACTGACGCCAACAGAAATCAACACAAAAAATATCTAAAATATGGATTCGGAAGGGGAAAGTAAGTACAATATCACCATGAAATTCTGAATTTATAGTAATAATGCATTGCGATATCAAAAAAAGAATGATTTCTCCCAAAATGAACGTAAAATGTCAACGGAGAATTGCAAACACGTAGAGAAAAGTTGAATTGCCGGGCATTGCGGAGTGGTTTTTCTTGTTTGAGGTTGTAGATTGATCTTTTTTCTTGTGAAATATGAAAAAAAAAATTGCGCATGTTTGCGCAACCGCTGTTGGTGCAAATTTTTGTAACGAAAAGTGCATTTTTCTCCCTTTCGAGCAAGGAAATCACAGAATATAGAGAAATGGGCCAGACAAAAGTTCTGTGGTTTCAATATTTCTACCCAGGGGTGTACTCACATTATGGGCCTGATGCCCCAGGTGGGCCCGGTGGGGCCCAAATCGATTTTTTTTTCCCATCACCCTCATTGTTTTTAAAGTGGATTCATATTTTACACTTCCGAAAAGAAAAATTATCAATTAGGAATATTATGAATGGATTATTAAGAAACATTATGTTTAAACCCCCCCCCCCCAAAAAAAAAAACATTTCCTTGCTTTTCTGTTCCATTTACTTCACGATGCATCATGCGCTCTTATGATTAATTGAAAAATGATTAATGACAAGCTATGAATAATATTATGAAACAAATAATACCAAGTAAGGTTGAATATGTAATCGCCTATTTATATGTATTACACTTTGACATTTCAGAATCTTCTACCGATGATCCTGCACCTACGGTACCCGGTATGACCAGAAAGGATATTTTCCTTCTACTCAAAAGCAACTTGAAAAGTAGTGCAGCGACAGCGTATGAGAAAATTGAGAAGGCCATGTCCGAAAATTTACAACGTCCGTTCACCCTATCAGATGATGTGAAATCTAGCATACGCAGATTGTTGTCGGCATTGAGTGAGAAGTGGAAAAACGTTTCAAGGCACGAAGACCGTTTTTTCGAGAAGTTTTCCGAATGGCTGGGCGTGTTCGTTCCATTTGAAAAAACTCGAGAGCCTTCAGAGTCCAGCAACACAGGTCGGCCTTCTGTAGCATTTACCGAAGCTAGTGAGCGGACAAAGCGGAGAAGGACTCAAGAAATGCGTGCAGGGACAAGTACCGAAGAATTAGCTTATGCAACGCAAATGAGCCTTCGAGCATCTGGTAAATTAGATGCTGCAAAAGTTGTCCAAGATGTTACACTTGGAAGCCCATCCAAAGCAAAACAGTATAGAGGATCTATCGGATCGATTTCGGAAACCCCTCTTTCTCCTGATGCTGCTCTTTCGATTTTAGTTGAAGCGAATTTATCGAAGTCACAATACCAGACAATTCGTAACGCAAGCAGAGAAAATCACTCCACTTTATTTCCATCTTACAACAAAGTACATAAATCAAAGCGCAATTGTTACCCAAAGAAATCAGACATCACTGTAACGGAATGTAGTGCCGAAGTAAAACTGCAGACTTTGCTCGATCACACAATTGAAAGAATCCTGTTAACTCAAGCAGATGTTATTGACAGTATGCCTCGAGAAAAAGTCCGCAACTTGGATTTAATTTGTAAATGGGGCTGCGATGGCACTTCCGGCCAAAGTACATTTAAACAAAAATTTTCCGATGATGATGGAAGCAAGTCCGATGCAAACATTTTCTTCACATCACTCGTTCCACTACAGCTGTTATCAGTCGACCCAGAATCACAGAGTACACTTGTTGTATGGAAAAATCCAAGACCATCTTCTCCTCGTTTTTGCCGACCAATCAGGATTCAATTTTTGCACGAAAATACTGAAGCCACTGTTAAAGAGATGGAATTCATTAAACAACAAGAATCTAACCTTGTCCCTTTCGAAACTGTGGTAAACTCAAAAGTAATAACCGTTTCAATTAAACTTGCTTTCACCATGATAGATGGTAAAGTTTGCAATGCGATCACAGAAACTGCATCAGCTCAACGTTGCTACTTGTGTAATGCAACTTCAAAAGACTTTAACAATATCGATGCGATGTTGGAGAAGGAAATCACGAGGGATCATTTACAGTTTGGGTTGTCAACTTTGCATGCATGGATTAGATTCTTCGAGTGTTGTTTGCATGTAGGGTACAAACTTGACATCAAAAAGTCGCAAGCACGTGCTCCAAATGACAAAGAAAGTGTGAAAGTACGAAAGGAAGGAATTCAAAGAGGTTTCCGATTACGATTAGGACTGATAGTCGATCAACCGAAGCCTGGGTTTGGTAGCTCGAATGACGGAAATACCGCTCGACGATTTTTTGAAAATCCTACTATTTCGGCTTCTATCACAGGGGTGAATGAAGACTTGATCAAACGTTTTCATATCATATTGCAGGCACTTTCGAGTGGTCATGAAATTCATTCAATCAGATTCCGAGATTATGCCATACAAACAGCTCGCGACTTCGTGCACTTGTATCCGTGGTATCATATGCCAACTTCGCTGCATAAAATTTTGATTCATGGCGCGGAAATAATAAGTTCGGCTCTATTGCCAATCGGACAAATGTCTGAAGACGCTCAAGAGTCTTGCAATAAGCATATCAAGAAGTACAGAACAGAATTCACGAGGAAATGTTCCAGAGTAAAAACTATGGAAGACCTTTTTTCACGGCTTCTATTAACATCCGACCCATACATATCTAGCTTGCGCAAATTACCTTGCAAAAAATCGAAATTATTGTTGCCAGAAGCATTACGTTTATTAACTGCGCCAAGTATTTCAGCAAGTGAGGGTAGCTCGAGCTCTTTTCCAGTTGATTCGACTGACTGCCAATCGAGTGATTCTTCCGATGAAAGTGACTGTGGCTGCTAAAGTTCCACGTAGCCGTGCAGATTGATTATTAAATAAACATTCGATATAATTCGAATATTTTTGTAATAACCTAATTTTAAGCAAATCGTTATTTTTATACTAACTATGTATATATCATCATAATTTTAAGATTTCCGTAGTGACCTAATTTTAAATTAATCATTGTTATTTTTAGACTAACTATATGTATCATTCTAATTTTAAGATTTTTGTAGTAACCTAATTTGGATTAAGTCATCGTCATTTAAGTGTAAATAAAATATTTTATCCGTACAAGTCATTCATATTGGAGTGGATATTTTTTTTTCTAAATTCTGACTTCAGATTCATAATCAGCGACCCTAAAAACCCCCAAGCACAAACTCTCACCCGAATTAAATGCGTTTTTAAGTAAATTTTCAGCCGTATCGGAGCCGCCATTTTGTTTTTTCAAATTTTGACTTCAGATTCGTGATCAACGACCCCAAAAACCCCCGAGTATAGACTTTCACCCGAATTAAATGCGTTTTTGAGTAATTTTTCAGCCGTATCGGAGCCGCCATTTTGTTTTTTCAAATTTTGACTTCAGATTCGTGATCAACGACCCCAAAAACCCCCGAATACAGACTTTCACCTGGATTAAATGCATTTTTGAATAAATTTTTTGCCGTATCGCAGCCGCCATTTTGTTTTTTTCAATTTTGACTCCAGATTCGTATTCAGCGACCCCAAAAACCCCCGAGGCCAGACTATCACCCGAATTGAATGCACTTTCGTCTTTTGGCCAGAGATTTGGGATTCTGTCCCACTGTGGGGTGTCAGGTTACACCTCGCCGCCGACCTTGCCCCCCTCCCCCGTCCCCCGCGCTGCGATGCTGCGGCCGGCTGTGACTGGGGTGAATGACCTGCTGACTCGGCTGAAAATGTTTTATCTTAAAAATTCCAAGATGGCGGCTTGTCTCTAGATCTCTCGCTGGTCGTCCTTCAAAACCTGAAAATCTCAACTACTACTACTACTCGACTTTAAAAATCGGGTTTCAAAATAATTACGGGTTATATTCTTATATTCCTTTTTATTCTCGTATCTAGTGAATACAGGCGTTTCTTATGATATATTGTGATTTTATGTGGTGGTTTTCTTATAATTTTCCTGTACATAAACAATCTATTTCGTATTCGTCTTCACAGGGAGTCAGTGGGGATTCTCACGAACTACAGAACGTGTGAAATCTGTTTTTTCAGGTAGAGGCTGGCGTACATAGGTTCTTATAACTATCCTGTTTCTTAGAGCTAGAGTGGTTGGTGAGATGTGGTGTCGAGTATAACCTTATATTTATTCTATTTTTCAACTGGAGGGTGAAGGTTATCTCGAGTAGGAGGTGAAATTAAGAAACTGCGACAGGGGTGCTGGCTGAACGAGAACAAAAACGTGGCAAAATTGACAGCTTATCAAAACATGTTTATATTGTACTATCTGAAACAGGGATTTACACTAATTACACACCGTGCGAAATCTGTTTTTTCAACCGAGGACTTATTACTTCTCCTGAGACGACATCTTCTAGCAAAGTTAAGGGGTTGGTGGAGGCTTCTAGAGCAAGTGAGGTGGGGTCGACTGGGGGGGTGACAGAACCAAAAGTCTTCATACGGCTAGATTCTATCCAGAATAATCAACCTGAAGACTTCTTCGGATGGAGACGTCGATCCCACGTCGACGATACGGAGGTGTCTGAACAGGTAAAGCGCAACGTTCAAGTATCCAGAGTCACCGTGTCCGTCCTTTTCCAACCGCTTCCTAAACAACAGTGGTTTTATACTCAGGAAATGTATCACCTCATAACAGAGGGCCGACTCAGCAGTGTTACCTACCGAACTCACCGTATATACACGACTCCGTAACCGAGGGGGTACCGCTCTTCCTACCTCGTCCGCGACGTTGGTACCCGCTGAAACCTTCTTGAAATGGAGACGTCGATCCCTCGTCGACGACAGCAACCGCCTTATAGAGCGCTATGCTCTTGGAGTTGTGTGATGTGGGGGAGCGCAACGTTTAACTATCCAGAGTCATCGTGTCCGCCTTTTGCCGCCGCTACCTAAACAGGTGCGGTTTTATACTCAAGAAATGTACCACCTCATAACAGACGGTTGACTCACCAGATGGTTGTCATCAGACCCGATATTCTTCATCAACGACTTCACGAGCAACGCAGCCTCCGGAATCAGATTGAAGCACGTCTCGCACGGGTGTGGAATCCATCTGGAGCCTTCCAATTCCCACCCAAGGGCAGCACTCCGGTGTACAACCCACCATTTGAACGCCGCCTTGTAAAGATCCGCGTCACTCATTGAAGGTGCGTAGACCTGTTCAACGATCATCCGCCGTGCCGTCTCTCCAACCAAACTCGTCCATACAGGCGGTTCTACAATAACGAGGATAATAACGAGGATTTCATAATAAAATTACGATCCAGAGATAATGCATGAATATTCCTCTATTCAATAAAGTAGTTATTCTCACTTCTACCCACCTATTTCATGGTGATCCAAGCCACCAGATCCACAGAATAAGCCAAACATATTAGAAAAGGCACCGGATTTTGATGTAGCCAGTAGCTCTGATGGTTGATCTTTCACGCTTGAAGTTGTCAGACTGAATGTGGATCGACGGTGTCGGTCCGACTCATTGACACATCCCCACCATCGGGATCTCACGATTTTGTGTAAAAGTTGACGCTATGGTCACGAAGAACGGGTGAATTACCAGAGTGATGACGCACCCTTGTACGATACGTGACAGATGGGTGACTCACGGTTTTTGTCTCCTCCCGCGAGCACACCTGCAGCTGTATCTGGTTACAGAACTACTGCCCGACATCTAGAGAGATAGAAGTAGAATACATATCAGAGGTCCAGAATAATCTGGCGATACGGCTGAGGATGGCTTATCTTAAAAAATACCAAGATGGCGGTTACGCTGCGGATTCTCTCCCTCTCTCTCTCTCTCTCTCCCTACTCTCCGGACAGAAGTTTGGAAGGTTAGATGTAGGGTGAAGAATCGGGTCTCCAAATACTTGTGCGGTATATTTTAATATTTATTATTCTCATATCTAGCGAATACACTACTGACCCGTCCACGTTTTTCAACACATTACCGGTCGCAAGCTAACCGCGAGCCGCAGCATATATCGCCGTTTTGAATTATTGACTCGACACCTGTAAAACTTAGCGGCGCCGCGCCGTCTTTCCCACCAAACTCGTCCATACAGGAGGTTCTGCAACAGCCCGGATTTATGATAAAATTACGATTCATAGATAATTCAATCAATATTCCTCTATAAGAGATCTGAAGGGATCATTCTCACTTGTACACACCCATTTCGTGGTGATCCAGGCCACCTGATCCACAGAATAATCCAATCACTGTGTTTTCTTTTAGAAGAAGATTTGTACAACGATTCTTATAAAGAGGTAAAACCTTTTGATTTCACCGAAAGCTGATCACGGCTGTGGGATATCAACCCGGTAATCTGTATCTCCGTTATTAATAATGAACAAACTATCCGGTGTGGCGGTTGATAAAAACTGAAGATCCGTCTTCAGCGACGCCTTGCGTGATCCCCACCAGCTCCCCACCCCTTCTACGACCAGCAGTCAGTGGCTGTGTAGATGTGTAACAATATGCTGATTCGGCATACGTCCTCCTACTCTTATACTTACCGAGAGAGGTGATCAATTTGGTCAACCACAAATTCGCTCCTTGAATTTCGATTCTAGATTACAAGTCTGGATTGTAAGACGAGTTCTATTACTTTCGATGCGAGGTATAGAATTCAGCTAGGTGATCAATTTGGTCAACCACAAATTCGCTCCTTGAATTTCGATTCTAGATTACAAGTCTGGATTGTAAGACGAGTTCTATTACTTTCGATGCGAGGTATAGAATTCAGCTGGTGATGAGAACCCACATTTGAAACTCACCTCCTCCGTACAATGATAACAGGCTTAGAGAGGAAGAGAATAATATTTTATTAGAAAATTTTAATAGAAAAGATTAGAAGATAGATAAGATAAGATAGATAGATAGATTTTAATAGAAAGATTAGAAGATGATAATAGAAGATTTTAATAGAAAAGAATTTTTATTATCCCCATAACAATGTTGGATAACCTTGTCTAATCATCGTTTACTATATTCCTTGTTGCACTTCTCCGCCTTCTCTTCCATCTTCCTCTCCATCTCCGCGCGCAATCCTCTCTCTGAATCTGTGCCAGAGGTCCTCTGCATATCGAAATTTAAGGAACAAACATTCCCGACATTCGTCCGCGGTGACGACGTTTCTTACAAGTTGTTGTCCGCAATAGGTGCACAAAAGAGAGGGTTGTCTGCGACAAAGATTGTGGACCCTTTTTTTTTCCCCACTTGCGTCTTCGCGGATACTAAGATTGCAGAAATTTCGTTGACTGTTTTTGTTTGTGCCAGATACTCGGGAACGGAACCTTCCAACTCACAGAGATTGGAAACACCCTGCGCAAGCCACCTCGCACGTAGTTCCGAAAGACACCTCGAAGTATTCAGCTTCCCCACATCGAGCGCCCACCCACTGCTCCTTGCACCACTGGCCGAAGTGCTCCTCCTCCAACCACTCCACCACGTCCCAGGAAAATTTTGCGATAAACGCCTGCATGTTCTCCACAGTTGGTCGGATAGCCATCCTCGAGTTTGATGTTTCAACGCCACAGAAAAATGAGAGACTAAACTGCTCCTTCAGCCACGATAGATGAGCTCTATGTGGCGGTTGGAGAGTCACATCTCAGTACACGCGATCGTCATCACCTCATACTCATTGTGAAGGGGATTCGGCGAATAAATAGTTTCGGGAAGAGTCGGTTCTTCTTTTTCGTTTGATTTGGAGTTTTTGATTACCGGAATATTAACTTGATGACATAAACAGATTCTCGGACGCTCAAAATAAGAACTACTAAACTTTTATTCGGATAATAGTAATAGTATTTTGGTGTTAAAATACACGTCTACTCTTCGATCTCGGGTCTTCCTCCGGCGTTCAACCCAGTCAGGAACCGTTCGTACACCTCCGCTGCGTAGTGATATTTAGCTTGGAGACATCCCTGGCATCCCCTCGTCTCCCATATGTCACTAGGAAGTCCTCTATCACAGAAAAAGCATATGGGCGTTCGCGTCCGTACGGGGTCGTCCTTGAACGCCTTCAACTATGCTGTAACGAAAATTTTCGGTGAAATTTTCTCTAGGAGTCTCTTTAGGGCTAGAACTCTGGATGAATGTTTGCTCACGGGCTATTGTAGCACTCCAAACAGGCCGCTTGGAGGGTTCCCCCGTCGTTCACCTCCACGAACCGAGCTATCCCACAGCGTGCTGCACACCACGCTCGCTCGTACCACCCTCCGAAGCTGGTCTCCTCCATTTCGGCTGCCTCCTGCCAGTTGAACGTTTCCAGGAAGACCCGGACAGTGATTTCGCTCGGTTTATCTGGGGTGGACATGATGTTTGTGTTGCCCGGAATCATCAACGGAGTCGAGAAACCCGGAAACAGACGGAGATTGACGACTGTTTTCTCCCAATTTTTTTTCACAGACCACTCTGTGCACGAGGGATATAACAACTATATATCTACAGGACGGAGACTATTATATCGGGTGGAAGTAGGAGCTCCTCCATCGTCAGCAGATACACTCTCCACGGAGTGTGCGGTTGCAGCTACATGTGTACTGGCGTACCACACACTCATTGTGAGCGGGACATTGGCGAGGACTTTTCTTCGAAGAGTCCTTCTCAAATGCCGTGTTATAATAAACAGATGAATTCTGTATGCTTCGTGGCGGGCGATATCCCCACCGTTGTCACTCGGTCACATAGTCAGCGGTTGTGTAGACGTGTAACAATATGCTGGTTCGGCATACGTCCTCCCCCCCTCTTATACTTACTGAGAGAAGTGATCAACCTCGTCAACCACAAATTCGCTCTGTGAATTTCGATTTTATATTACAATTCTGGATTCTAAGACGAGCTCTATTACTTTCGATGCGAGGTATAGAATTCAGGTAGTGATGAGAACCCACGTTTGAAACTCACCTCCTCCGTACCGACCTGACTTGACTCGACTTGACTCGACTCGACTTGACTTGACTTGACTTGACTTGACTTGACTTGTCTTGACTTGACTCGACTTGGCTTGACTTGACTCGACTTGACTCGACTTGACTCGACTTGACTTGACCTGACTTGACTTGACTCGACTTGATTCGACGGGTCGCGCCTTGGCTCCAATGACTCTCTGAACTCGACCTGACTTGACTTGACTCGACTTGGCTTGACTTGACTTGACTTGTCTTGACTTGACTTGTCTTGACTTGACTTGACTCGACTTGACTTGACTTGTCTTGACTTGACTTGACTCGACTTGACTCGACTTGGCTTGACTTGACTTGTCTTGACTTGACCTGACTTGACTTGACTCGACTTGATTCGACGGGTCGCGCCGTGGCCGTTCATAAACTCATTGAAGCCAAGGCTTGACTTGACTCGTCTTGACTTGACCTGACTTGACTTGACTCGACTTGATTCGACGGGTCGCGCCGTGGCCGTTCATAAACTCATTGAAGCCACGGCGCGACCCGTCGAATCAAGTCGAGTCAAGTCAAGTCAGGTCAAGTCAAGACGAGTCAAGTCAAGCCTTGGCTTCAATGAGTTTATGAACGGCCACGGCGCGACCCGTCGAATCAAGTCGAGTCAAGTCAAGTCAGCTCAAGTCAAGACAAGTCAAGTCAAGTCAAGCCAAGTCGAGTCAAGTCGAGTCAAGTCAAGTCAAGACAAGTCAAGTCAAGACAAGTCAAGTCAAGTCAAGTCGAGTCAAGTCAAGTCAAGTCAAGACAAGTCAAGTCAAGTCAAGCCAAGTCGAGTCAAGTCAAGTCAAGTCAGGTCGAGTTCATAAACTCATTGGAGCCAAGGCGCGACCCATCGAATCAAGTCGAGTCAAGTCAAGTCAGGTCAAGTCAAGTCAAGTCAAGTCGAGTCAAGTCGAGTCAAGTCAAGCCAAGTCGAGTCAAGTCAAGACAAGTCAAGTCAAGTCAAGTCGAGTCGAGTCAAGTCAAGTCAAGTCAGGTCGGTACGGAGGAGGTGAGTTTCAAACGTGGGTTCTCATCACTACCTGAATTCTATACCTCGCATCGAAAGTAATAGAGCTCGTCTTAGAATCCAGAATTGTAATATAAAATCGAAATTCACTGAGCGAATTTGTGGTTGACGAGGTTGATCACTTCTCTCAGTAAGTATAAGAGGGGGGAGGACGTATGCCGAACCAGCATATTGTTACACGTCTACACAACCGCTGACTATGTGACCGAGTGACAACGGTGGGGATATCGCCCGCCACGAAGCATACAGAATTCATCTGTTTATTATAACACGGCATTTGAGAAGGACTCTTCGAAGAAAAGTCCTCGCCAATGTCCCGGTCACAATGAGTGTGTGGTACGCCAGTACACATGTAGCTGCAACCGCACACTCCGTGGAGAGTGTATCTGCTGACGATGGAGGAGCTCCTACTTCCACCCGATATAATAGTCTCCGTCCTGTAGATATATAGTTGTTATATCCCTCGTGCACAGAGTGGTCTGTGAAAAAAAATTGGGAGAAAACAGTCGTCAATCTCCGTCTGTTTCCGGGTTTCTCGACTCCGTTGATGATTCCGGGCAACACAAACATCATGTCCACCCCAGATAAACCGAGCGAAATCACTGTCCGGGTCTTTCTGGAAACGTTCAACTGGCAGGAGGCAGCCGAAATGGAGGAGACCAGCTTCGGAGGGTGGTACGAGCGAGCGTGGTGTGCAGCACGCTGTGGGATAGCTCGGTTCGTGGAGGTGAACGACGGGGGAACCCTCCAAGCGGCCTGTTTGGAGTGCTACAATAGCCCGTGAGCAAACATTCATCCAGAGTTCTAGCCCTAAAGAGACTCCTAGAGAAAATTTCACCGAAAATTTTCGTTACAGCATAGTTGAGGGCGTTCAAGGACGACCCCGTACGGACGCGAACGCCCATATGCTTTTTCTGTGATAGAGGACTTCCTAGTGACATATGGGAGACGAGGGGATGCCAGGGATGTCTCCAAGCTAAATATCACTACGCAGCGGAGGTGTACGAACGGTTCCTGACTGGGTTGAACGCCGGAGGAAGACCCGAGATCGAAGAGTAGACGTGTATTTTAACACCAAAATACTATTACTATTATCCGAATAAAAGTTTAGTAGTTCTTATTTTGAGCGTCCGAGAATCTGTTTATGTCATCAAGTTAATATTCCGGTAATCAAAAACTCCAAATCAAACGAAAAAGAAGAACCGACTCTTCCCGAAACTATTTATTCGCCAAATCCCCTTCACAATGAGTATGAGGTGATGACGATCGCGTGTACTGAGATGTGACTCTCCAACCGCCACATAGAGCTCATCTATCGTGGCTGAAGGAGCAGTTTAGTCTCTCATTTTTCTGTGGCGTTGAAACATCAAACTCGAGGATGGCTATCCGACCAACTGTGGAGAACATGCAGGCGTTTATCGCAAAATTTTCCTGGGACGTGGTGGAGTGGTTGGAGGAGGAGCACTTCGGCCAGTGGTGCAAGGAGCAGTGGGTGGGCGCTCGATGTGGGGAAGCTGAATACTTCGAGGTGTCTTTCGGAACTACGTGCGAGGTGGCTTGCGCAGGGTGTTTCCAATCTCTGTGAGTTGGAAGGTTCCGTTCCCGAGTATCTGGCACAAACAAAAACAGTCAACGAAATTTCTGCAATCTTAGTATCCGCGAAGACGCAAGTGGGGAAAAAAAAAGGGTCCACAATCTTTGTCGCAGACAACCCTCTCTTTTGTGCACCTATTGCGGACAACAACTTGTAAGAAACGTCGTCACCGCGGACGAATGTCGGGAATGTTTGTTCCTTAAATTTCGATATGCAGAGGACCTCTGGCACAGATTCAGAGAGAGGATTGCGCGCGGAGATGGAGAGGAAGATGGAAGAGAAGGCGGAGAAGTGCAACAAGGAATATAGTAAACGATGATTAGACAAGGTTATCCAACATTGTTATGGGGATAATAAAAATTCTTTTCTATTAAAATCTTCTATTATCATCTTCTAATCTTTCTATTAAAATCTATCTATCTATCTTATCTTATCTATCTTCTAATCTTTTCTATTAAAATTTTCTAATAAAATATTATTCTCTTCCTCTCTAAGCCTGTTATCATTGTACGGAGGAGGTGAGTTTCAAATGTGGGTTCTCATCACCAGCTGAATTCTATACCTCGCATCGAAAGTAATAGAACTCGTCTTACAATCCAGACTTGTAATCTAGAATCGAAATTCAAGGAGCGAATTTGTGGTTGACCAAATTGATCACCTAGCTGAATTCTATACCTCGCATCGAAAGTAATAGAACTCGTCTTACAATCCAGACTTGTAATCTAGAATCGAAATTCAAGGAGCGAATTTGTGGTTGACCAAATTGATCACCTCTCTCGGTAAGTATAAGAGTAGGAGGACGTATGCCGAATCAGCATATTGTTACACATCTACACAGCCACTGACTGCTGGTCGTAGAAGGGGTGGGGAGCTGGTGGGGATCACGCAAGGCGTCGCTGAAGACGGATCTTCAGTTTTTATCAACCGCCACACCGGATAGTTTGTTCATTATTAATAACGGAGATACAGATTACCGGGTTGATATCCCACAGCCGTGATCAGCTTTCGGTGAAATCAAAAGGTTTTACCTCTTTATAAGAATCGTTGTACAAATCTTCTTCTAAAAGAAAACACAGTGATTGGATTATTCTGTGGATCAGGTGGCCTGGATCACCACGAAATGGGTGTGTACAAGTGAGAATGATCCCTTCAGATCTCTTATAGAGGAATATTGATTGAATTATCTATGAATCGTAATTTTATCATAAATCCGGGCTGTTGCAGAACCTCCTGTATGGACGAGTTTGGTGGGAAAGACGGCGCGGCGCCGCTAAGTTTTACAGGTGTCGAGTCAATAATTCAAAACGGCGATATATGCTGCGGCTCGCGGTTAGCTTGCGACCGGTAATGTGTTGAAAAACGTGGACGGGTCAGTAGTGTATTCGCTAGATATGAGAATAATAAATATTAAAATATACCGCACAAGTATTTGGAGACCCGATTCTTCACCCTACATCTAACCTTCCAAACTTCTGTCCGGAGAGTAGGGAGAGAGAGAGAGGGAGAGAATCCGCAGCGTAACCGCCATCTTGGTATTTTTTAAGATAAGCCATCCTCAGCCGTATCGCCAGATTATTCTGGACCTCTGATATGTATTCTACTTCTATCTCTCTAGATGTCGGGCAGTAGTTCTGTAACCAGATACAGCTGCAGGTGTGCTCGCGGGAGGAGACAAAAACCGTGAGTCACCCATCTGTCACGTATCGTACAAGGGTGCGTCATCACTCTGGTAATTCACCCGTTCTTCGTGACCATAGCGTCAACTTTTACACAAAATCGTGAGATCCCGATGGTGGGGATGTGTCAATGAGTCGGACCGACACCGTCGATCCACATTCAGTCTGACAACTTCAAGCGTGAAAGATCAACCATCAGAGCTACTGGCTACATCAAAATCCGGTGCCTTTTCTAATATGTTTGGCTTATTCTGTGGATCTGGTGGCTTGGATCACCATGAAATAGGTGGGTAGAAGTGAGAATAACTACTTTATTGAATAGAGGAATATTCATGCATTATCTCTGGATCGTAATTTTATTATGAAATCCTCGTTATTATCCTCGTTATTGTAGAACCGCCTGTATGGACGAGTTTGGTTGGAGAGACGGCACGGCGGATGATCGTTGAACAGGTCTACGCACCTTCAATGAGTGACGCGGATCTTTACAAGGCGGCGTTCAAATGGTGGGTTGTACACCGGAGTGCTGCCCTTGGGTGGGAATTGGAAGGCTCCAGATGGATTCCACACCCGTGCGAGACGTGCTTCAATCTGATTCCGGAGGCTGCGTTGCTCGTGAAGTCGTTGATGAAGAATATCGGGTCTGATGACAACCATCTGGTGAGTCAACCGTCTGTTATGAGGTGGTACATTTCTTGAGTATAAAACCGCACCTGTTTAGGTAGCGGCGGCAAAAGGCGGACACGATGACTCTGGATAGTTAAACGTTGCGCTCCCCCACATCACACAACTCCAAGAGCATAGCGCTCTATAAGGCGGTTGCTGTCGTCGACGAGGGATCGACGTCTCCATTTCAAGAAGGTTTCAGCGGGTACCAACGTCGCGGACGAGGTAGGAAGAGCGGTACCCCCTCGGTTACGGAGTCGTGTATATACGGTGAGTTCGGTAGGTAACACTGCTGAGTCGGCCCTCTGTTATGAGGTGATACATTTCCTGAGTATAAAACCACTGTTGTTTAGGAAGCGGTTGGAAAAGGACGGACACGGTGACTCTGGATACTTGAACGTTGCGCTTTACCTGTTCAGACACCTCCGTATCGTCGACGTGGGATCGACGTCTCCATCCGAAGAAGTCTTCAGGTTGATTATTCTGGATAGAATCTAGCCGTATGAAGACTTTTGGTTCTGTCACCCCCCAGTCGACCCCACCTCACTTGCTCTAGAAGCCTCCACCAACCCCTTAACTTTGCTAGAAGATGTCGTCTCAGGAGAAGTAATAAGTCCTCGGTTGAAAAAACAGATTTCGCACGGTGTGTAATTAGTGTAAATCCCTGTTTCAGATAGTACAATATAAACATGTTTTGATAAGCTGTCAATTTTGCCACGTTTTTGTTCTCGTTCAGCCAGCACCCCTGTCGCAGTTTCTTAATTTCACCTCCTACTCGAGATAACCTTCACCCTCCAGTTGAAAAATAGAATAAATATAAGGTTATACTCGACACCACATCTCACCAACCACTCTAGCTCTAAGAAACAGGATAGTTATAAGAACCTATGTACGCCAGCCTCTACCTGAAAAAACAGATTTCACACGTTCTGTAGTTCGTGAGAATCCCCACTGACTCCCTGTGAAGACGAATACGAAATAGATTGTTTATGTACAGGAAAATTATAAGAAAACCACCACATAAAATCACAATATATCATAAGAAACGCCTGTATTCACTAGATACGAGAATAAAAAGGAATATAAGAATATAACCCGTAATTATTTTGAAACCCGATTTTTAAAGTCGAGTAGTAGTAGTAGTTGAGATTTTCAGGTTTTGAAGGACGACCAGCGAGAGATCTAGAGACAAGCCGCCATCTTGGAATTTTTAAGATAAAACATTTTCAGCCGAGTCAGCAGGTCATTCACCCCAGTCACAGCCGGCCGCAGCATCGCAGCGCGGGGGACGGGGGAGGGGGGCAAGGTCGGCGGCGAGGTGTAACCTGACCCCCGTTTGTTATGACTCTCCATGGCTGTCACAATCTACTCACACCTAACACAGAAAAAACAGTAGTTTACCATGCAATTCAGTTTTAGTGACGTAATCGTGCGGCGTTAATTGACTTTTATCCAGCTAATGTAAATTTGTTTAGATTCCTAATCAGCCGAAAGTATAGAGGAACTATATTACGTATGTCGTATACCGGATGATCATTTGGACGTGATACTAAGGATTGGCAAAAATAATCGATTTTCGATTACATCGATTATTTTTTCCCGAATAATCGAAAATAATCGATTATTTTCGGAACTCGATTAATCAACCGACTCGATTATTTTTCCTCACCACCGTTTTATTGCTGTTTCATCGTATAATATATTTTGGGTGGACAGTAAAAATGCCTTTCCCGGAACTTGTTATAATATTGAAAGTTAATCATCATTTTGTACTGAACTATGAATTATTATAAATCTGTTCTACCACCAAAATACCAAGTCTTAAATCTGAAATTTTCGGAACTTTGGTTTCAAATACGCCCTTTAAAAAATGCACGATTACCGATTAATCGATTATTTCTTGTCGATTAAATAGAGGCGATTGATCGATTAATCGATTATTTTCAGCCGAGTGTCCATCCTTCTTCTTCTTCCTTAATGGATTTAGGAGTCTCCGACTCCTATGTACCAACGAGTGCCCATCCTTACGTGATACTCCTGAGATGTGCTGCTTTCAGTAAACAAAAGTAGCATAGTGCGCTCGGGTAGAATCGATCAGGCCGCGCGCACGCTGATTGCTTATTCGATTGTCAGGGCAACACTGACGCTTCTTTTGGATGATTAACCGTCGATACTTTTAGGGGATACTTCAAACTAAAGGTAAATGACGACGGAAGTCCCGTTAGAAACCAGGGACTATTGGATATTTACGCCTATAAAGTCGAACGATGGGTTGATTCCACTCTGCGTGACTGTGAAGGGCACTGTTAAAAATGATTGTGAATTTACGACACATTTACTACACAAAAGTGGTGCAAAATTACAATTTTGGCGTGGCAAATTAAATTACTAGGCTTTTCCTCTGACTTTACAATTAAATTTTGGATTTTACGAAACTTGAATGGAAAACCACGAAACCGTGTTTTGAGTTTGCTAAATTGTATAGTAAATATATTGTACATTCTAAGTTTACAGCACAGTATTTTGAATTCGATGAATATTCTACTAAATTTACCAAACCCTCGTCTAAGAAAATTAAATTACACTGTGTGAAAATTAAAAATATTGTGTATTAAACACAATTACTATACACGTCTACCAATTTTGCTATATTTTATTTCGAAATTGTATTGCGCATTCTAAATTTACAGCGCAGTATTTTGAATTTGCTGAATATTTTGGTAAAATTACCAAACCCTCGTCTAAGGAAATTCGATTACACTGTGTGGAAATAAAAAATATAGTGAATCAAACGGAATTCCTACACACGTCTATCAACTTTACTATATTCGATTTCGAAATTCCCAAAAGTGAATTCTACTTTGACGCAAGTGATTTTTAATTTTGTAATCAAATTTCGAACTTTACTCAACTTAATTCTGGAATCGCCCCAACGTATTTTGATATTACCGGATGATTTAATAACCGTAGCATTTTTTAAATATTCCGAATGGCTATTTGCATCTTCTGATTTTTTTTTCAATTTGCACGAATCAGTAATGTGTCAAATGTATGCAAATTCGTATGATTATTAGTATGAATATTAATCTTAAGAAATAAATAGGGAATTTTTAATTTTACTAATTTTGCGTAGTAATTGAATGCGTCTGCGGTTGAGCTAACAATTGAAAAGAAACTACGTAATATATTACTGTGATAATGTTTGATCAACTGTGTTCTCTCGGCTGTATTCACCATCGATTGTATATGTCACATGGAGTCAAGCTTCGTCATGAGTTAGTTTGGCGTATAGTGTGGCGGCCGAGGCCGGAAAAAAAAGTTTTCAATTACCCGATGGTACAACCGGCTGAAATTTTTATGTGGTCTAGAGGATCGAAAATGATACCCAAAAATGATCTTTGCAAGAAAAAAAACCGTGCTCTTCATACAAATATGGCGGCGGCCCTTTTCGCGCGCAGCATCCGACAAAAAGGCTCATAACTTGGGTTTCAGATTAGGTAGGACGGCGATCTGGTGATCAAAATGAAGGTAATGAATGGACGAACAGATTTATTACCAACAATCATGGCCAAAACATCCGTAACATTGTTTAAATCGACCGAAAACCGCAACCCGGATAGGTTTTTTTTTTCACGCCACAATTAGAAGGTCAGGACGTCAAAATTAAGTATCGGACCTAGTGATAAGATTTTTTGCCCATTTCTTCTACTTTCGAAAAATGCTCAGGTTTTTTGCGATAGCTTCAGGGGTTCTCGAGATATGGCCCGAAACGTCGCGCCGGGTGTACTCGAATGCGCGCCAAGCTGCCAGTTTTCAAGCATTGAAGCGTTGGAGCGTTCACGAAAGTGTACGATTATTGTGTATGATCATCAAGTGTGGTGTTTGAACGACAGAAATACGCGTAAGGTAGCTGGGGGTAATAAGGCCTAGCTAAGGGATATTTGAAATGAATTTAAAAATATCTAATTCCATTAACAAGTTTTAATAATATAATGTTGGAATCGTTTTAATCGTTGGAAAGTTTTAATAATTATCATTATTTCGAATACGATTTTTCCTCTTTTGGCATTATTTGCCGCCAGGCCTCGTTACCCGCAGGTACCTCACTCAATAAAAATGTACCGGGTTGCGATAATAATAGTAGATTTGAAAATAAAATTTTATTCCGAATCAGAAGAAGAATCCGTATCAGAATCTTCCATTCTCTCGACAGTTTCCAGATCTTCGGTGACTTTTTGAATATTAAAACAATCTTTACATCGACACGCTTCTGTGCACCCCAAGCCCGATTTTAAACAGACACATTTTGCTGTCTTGCAAGATGTATCTGCGCAAACCAGGTGCGTCAACATTCTCAGATCTGCAGGGGCTAAAAGTGCTCAAGCTGTAGGTAAGGGGGCGTCCACATATTACGTAACGCTTTGAAAGG
This sequence comes from Euura lappo, assembly GCA_018257835.1. Classification (NCBI taxonomy): domain Eukaryota; kingdom Metazoa; phylum Arthropoda; class Insecta; order Hymenoptera; family Tenthredinidae; genus Euura; species Euura lappo. The sequence goes on along the minus strand of JAEUYN010002078.1, from coordinate 7,842 downwards.
ACAGGAAAACGTACCGCAATGAAAAAACTGATTCAGAATGTCGAGACTTTCAAAGACTTGTCGAACCTTTCAGTGACAATTAATGATGTGCGATGATGAAGCTATATCCTTGTGTCGAACTTTCATTTTGCTTTTATACGGAGGTAAACGAAATAAATGTGAAACACTAGATGAATTTCGGTATTCGCTTTGTTTATCTTCAAATAAAATGGGGGCTCAACTTCCGCCCGCAGAAGATGCATTTAAACAGCACGTCTTACGAGTTCGTTATCAAACTGAAACATGGATCAATTCGCACGAACCTCATCCATTCAGTGGTAATCCAGGAAAGTATGGATGGAAAATGGGCGACAATTACCTACAGCTTGAGCACTTTTAGCCCCTGCAGATCTGAGAATGTTGACGCACCTGGTTTGCGCAGATACATCTTGCAAGACAGCAAAATGTGTCTGTTTAAAATCGGGCTTGGGGTGCACAGAAGCGTGTCGATGTGAAGATTGTTTTAATATTCAAAAAGTCACCGAAGATCTGGAAACTGTCGAGAGAATGGAAGATTCTGATACGGATTTCTCTTCTGATTCGGAATAAAATTTTATTTTCAAATCTACTATTTTTATCGCAACCCGGTACATTATTATTGAGTGAGGTACCTGCGGGTAACGAGGCCTGGCGGCAAATAATGCCAAAAGAGGAAAAATCGTATTCGAAATAATGAATATTATTAAAACTTTCCAACGATTAAAACGATTCCAACATGATATTATTAAAACTTGTTAATTGAATTAGATATTTTTAAATTCATTTCAAATATCCCTTAGCTAGGCCTTATTACCCCCAGCTACCTTACGCGTATTTTTGTTGTTCAAACACCACACTTGATGATCATACACAATAAACGTACACTTTCGTGAACGCTCCAACGCTTCAATGCTTGAAAACTGGCAGCTTGGCGCGCATTCGAGTACACCCGGCGCGACGTTTCGGGCCATATCTCGAGAACCCCTGAAGCTATCGCAAAAAACCTGAGCATTTTTCGAAAGTAGAAGAAATGGGCAAAAAATCTGATCACCAGGTCCGATACTTAATTTTGACTTCCTGACCTTCTAATTGGCGCGTGAAAAAAAAAACCTATCCGGGTTGCGGTTTTCAGTCGATTTAAACAATGTTACGGATGTTTTGGCCATGATTGTTGGTAATAAATCTGTTCGTCCATTCATTACCTTCATTTTGATCACCAGATCGCCGTCTTAGCTAATCTCAAACCCAAGTTATGAGCCTTTTTGTCGGATGCTGCGCGCGAAAAGGGCCGCCGCCATATTTGTATGAAGGGCACGGTTTTTTTTCTTGCAAAGATCATTTTTGGGTATCATTTTCGATCCCCTAGACCACATAAAAATTTCAGCCGGTTGTACCATCGGGTAATTAAAAACTTTTTCTAGGCCACTTAGCGGCTCCCGGCCGCAGCACTAGTAGTAGGGACGGCATTCAAAAACTCGCTGAAGAATTCGACGAACCTAACCATACCGGACAACAGAAATCTTACCAATGCGGAAATTGACAATTTGCTCTTAAAGGTAGAAGCCAAGATAACTGAAACTATAGCCGAAAAAGTCCCCCAAATTAAAACTGTTAACGTATTAAATGGATACACAACGAGTGAAATCAAAAACTTATACAAACACAAAGCACACATCATTACTCAAATCAATAAATTACACAGATCTAACCCGAGAGGTAACCTAGTTAGACTAAATATCCTCAAGGATCTTCTCAAAGCCGCCAGAGAAAAAATAGATGAAAAAATCAAAAAATCAGTGAGCACATACTGGGAGAGCAAAGTGCGGAAGATTTCAATGACCAAACCAAACCACATGTTCCCACAAATAAACAGGCTCTTCAGAGCTAAAGGATCTAGCCAAATTCCGGTACTGTCAATCCCGCAAGATAAACATCAACTGATATTGGATGCCGAAATCCAACGCGATTCATTAGTCAAAGATATTGACAATAATTACCTTATCACGAACGGATAAACTAAACATAATCGGAGCTCACTTCGCGACGACAAACACCCAAAATAAAAACTTAGGCAAAGAACGACTCTCGCGTCTGGTGGAAGACAAAATCCAAGTTCTAAAAAATGAACTGGCATCCGATTCTATAGAAAACAAAACCTGGACCGTGTTCTCAGATCACAACACAGCCCTCAACCCCGCTAACAACGATAACTTCAGCCTTCTCACTTCACAGGCAGAGCTGGTTAAAACATTCAGAACCCTGAATAACAAAAAATCGGCAGGCTATGATAACATTCCCAACATAGTCCTAAAACATCTCCCCCGGAAAATTATTAGCCTCTATTGCATATTGTTCAACAACGCGTTGAACAACAACTACTTTCCGGAAAGCTGAAAACAGCCAAGCTTATCGCCCTATTGAAAAAAAACAAACCAGGCTCGGACCCATCTAGCTTCAGACCGATAAGTCTTCTCCCAAACATCAGCAAGATCTTCGAAACCCTCGTTAACAGATCATTAACCAGATTTTGCGAAATCAATGAAATCATTCCTGAGGCGCAGTTTGGATTCCGACATAAACACTCCACTGTGCATGCAATTAACAAACTCACATCCGACATTTGTTGGGCAATGAACAATAAAGAATGCGTGGCAGCGTGTTTCATAGATTTAGAAAAGGCATTCGATACAGTGTGGTTGGATGGCCTTTTTTATAAACTGATTAAGAAAAATTTCCCAAGGAATATAATAAAAATATTATGGGCAATGCTCCACGGCAAACAATTCAAAGTTTATGAGGGGGAAATCTCATCTAGTAAATCTTTCAAAATCGAAGACGGGTTGCAACAGGGCACGGTCAACTCGCCCATACTCTTTAATATATATAACAGTGATATTCTGGAACTCTTTGACCTGAACAAGGCGCCAAACAGAAAGGCGATAGCCTTCGCAGATGATCTCTTGATTTATGTAGTAGGGAAGAAGCCCTCGCAGCTTGAAAAAGAACTTCAAGATCTGTTCATAAAAACGATCGACTATTATAGATCTTGGAAACTAAAAATAAACACTTCCAAATGTGAAACCGTCTTGTTCAGGCCCAATTTAAATATCTTATCGGCGGATGCAAAAAAAAATTGGAAAAAATTCCAGATTGTGGACAGTGGAATAAATGGCAGGCCAGTACCGCACAAAAACTCAGTCAAATACCTGGGAATCATCATCGATACCCAGCTAAAATATACCATGCATATAAATACTCAGCTAGAAAAAGCGCGCAAAGCGTTCAACGCAGCTACCCGCCTCTTCCACTGTCGACAACTTGACCCTAAAATAAAAGTTTTGTGCTATTTATTATTAATTAGACCGATTCTAACGTACGGAGCGCCCATATGGTTCAACATCAGCTCAGGCTTGATGGAAATGATGAGGGTCTTCGAAAGGAGATGCCTCAGGTCCTGCTTAGGCAGATGGAGATCAGCCTCCTCGTTGTATGTCAGATTCATTGATAATAAGAAGATATACAACGACGCAGGCATAAAGCGAATTGATTGCTTCGTTTTGAAACTTATAAGGGACCATTTCTCAGGTGCAGCAAAAATTACAAATAACAGCCTAATCAGGGGCCCTACCCTACCTAACCCCCTGTACTTTGAGAAAACCCGAGCCTCGGGCTTTATCCCACCCGAGGCCTTCATCTGCTTGGATGGACTGGGGTACATCCAAGATGCAAATAACGTACCCACGCTTTACCATATCATGAGAGCCAACTATGACAAGAAAATACTTTACCAACCGAATCTGTCATGTAACGATCCGAACATTGCTAACATTATAAGATTTAGCACATCACTGCCGCAAAGGGATGTCAATGATACCCACCGAAAAAATACGAAAAAATACTGGTGGCTCGAGTAAAAACAAGCGGGTTTGGGCTGACTATGAGCCAGCCTTCGAACTTCCCGTTATTTATTTTATTCTCAGCTATTTTGAAATTTGTAAATCTGACCTCAGATTCTTGATCAGCGGTTCAAAAAACCTTCGAGTACAAATTTCCGTAAGATTTCGAATGTTTTTAGTATTTTTCCCCGCAAATCGGACTCGCCATTTTGAATTTCGCTAATCTGACTTCAGATTCGTGATCAGTGACCCAAAAAACCTACGAGTACCAAGTTTCATCCAAATCCAAATTTTTTTAGTTTTTTTGCAGCACATCGAATACGCCAAATGAAAATTTTGCAAAACTGACTTCAGATTCGTGATCAGCGATCAAAAAAACCATATGGTACCAAATTTCACTGAAATCCGTTGATTCGTTCTCAAGATATCGTCATTTTTGTTGCGTTTTTTAGAATTTTGTTATTTGAATACTTCAAAAAGTACTAATCCGATCGAAGCCAAAATCTAATCAGTTCTAAGTTGAGAAAAGCCCCGTCGATTGAGCCCTATCTGATCAAAATTCGCGAACTCGTTCTCGAGATATCGCGCGGACAAAAATGTGGTCACATACACACACACATACACACACACACACATACACACACACACACATACACACACACATACACACACACATACACACACACATACACACACACATACACACACACATACACACACACATACACACACACATACACACCCAGACGTCAAACTGAAAATAGTCGGAGGTGATTCTTGACCTCGAAATGTGGAGATTTAGTAAAAACTCGACTTTTCATTTTCGGGTGATCACAATAACTTCCTTTTTCTCTGAAAACAGAGAAACGGGAAGTTAAAAAAAGCTATATACAGATACAAGCATGTCCCCTATACAGCCCATCGCTTCCTACTTATATTAAAACACTGTTAAATACCTAAGCACCAATTATTAATCGTCGTATTATTATACAATCTTATTATTGTTAAACAGGCACGTTTGGCCTATTTATTTATTTATTTATTAAGTATTTATTTCTCGTGTTGTCTAGTTTTAAGGAATGGCCTAGCCAAGTTGTGATAAGCCAAATTAAGGGCTCAAATTTATGTGTTTTTTCTTTTGTTTGTCTTCTCTAGGTTAAGTAAACAGTATCCAATATGTTGATCAGTTTTTCTCGGAGGCAGAGTTTTTGTCTGATCTTTTTCACTATAAATTACACTACATCACTATGTGAATTATGTACAAACCCCCCATATCTACAAATGTACGAAAGTACCACTAGAAGTGTTTAAATGTACCAAATTAAGTTGTATTACGTGTAGTGCTCGATCTTAGAGCCAAAACGAATAATTTATACTAATGTAAGATAGCGCGCTTAGAAGTTTGCGCACTTATCACTTATTATACCCTCATGTATATCTTTTGCCTCACTCAATAAACTTCTAAGAAAAAAAAAAAAAAAAAGTTTGGCGTAGTAGGTAGGGCGTGCGACTCATAATCCGAGCAAGCGAGCGAACACGGTTCGAATCCCGGTTAGGACAAACAACACAGCGGTGTTTTTCGGACAAAAAATCTGCGTTTTCATATGTTTAGGGTAATCGTAAACTGTCGAAACATCGTTGGCACTCAATAATAATGCCTAAAATTGATTAAAAAAACCTTTTTTTAACATATTTTTGTTCATGTACAATGTTAAGCTACATTCGCCACAAAGTTACTCAACTAGTATAGTAAATTTCAGTGAATTTCCACTAAACACTTTTTACAGTGCAATAAAAATTCTCATACATTCGAACATTGAAATTGCTATTCATCAATTGAATAATGCTAATCCGTTTTATTAAATTACTTCACTCATGGCTGATGACTTTACAACAATAGTATAGTAAATGTGCGAAACAAGACCTCAAAAAATACTAACGAAATGTGTAATAAATTTAAAATACCGAGTCCGACTATTGCTTCCTATACATTTTTTGTAAATTTGCAACAGAAATTTTTAACAAGGGCTTAAAAGTCGCGTCACCGTCGGCATCCCCAGAATAAAAGTGTAACATCTAAAAAAAAAAAAAACAGTTTTCGTGAATCTGATTTCAAGTAAAAGTAAATGGCCTACTTCACGAGTTTTTGAGGAAGTTTTGAAGCATCGAGATTCTTTTGAGTAGTTACACTTTGGTTCTGGGGGTACGATTATATGAGGCAAATTTCATAGCGTAAATCGGCGGGCAGTCTAGTTACTCAACGTACTTGACCGCTGATACAAGTTATAATCGTTCCTGATTAACTGATCAAATATTGAAACATTGTATTCCATACATTTTATTCATGAAACAGTTGTGCGCTAAGTGGAACAAGATTTTTGACTGATCTCCGCTGTAAATTTGGGTCGTATATGCCGGTACTAATGCAACTTTTTGAGCATCTGTATCTCGCACACGCTGCTCCAGACACCACATACTCTACAGAAAAATGTCGAGAAAAATGTACTCTTTGAACCCCTAAAATTAAAGCCCTTTGTTTTTGCACCACCCTGTATACACGACTGTACTATAACGGGTGTCCCATTTTAATCTTCCACCTGATTTATCTCGGAAAGTACTGCTCGGATTGAGTAATAAGTAATATTAAACTCTTAGGGTTCGGAGGGGGACGTTCAAAAAAAATGTTTTCAATTTTTTTCAATAACAGATGGTAGCTTAAAAATGACAAACATGTTTTTTTTTTTAATGGGAACATGACTTATTTTGTTCAACAATAAATTTGTTAGGTCAAAACTAACATCTTTTGTGGGAAACATTTTTCAATTGTTATTAACAATTGTCCATGTTTGGCACGCACGCACGCATGCATGTATGCATACACACACACACACGCGCGAAACATGGACAATTGTTATCAACAATTGAAAAATGTTTCCTACAAAAGATGTTAGTTTTGACCTAACGAATTTATTGTTGAACAAAATAAGTCATGTTCCCATTTAAAAAAAATATGTTTGTCATTTTTACGCTACCATTTGTTATTGAAAAAAAATGACAAAATTTTTTTTGAACGTCCCCCTCCGAACCCTAAAAGTTTAATATTACTTATTACTCGCTCCGACCAGTACTTTCAGAGATAAATCAGGTGAAAAATGGGACACCCGGTATACTCTGTCCCGCGTCACGCCAGTATTAGTGGTCGAGTTTCCCACGTTCCGCGGTCAATAAAGGCCAGTGAAGTAATGACGTAAGTTCAATATTACAGTATCACAAAATGTTCGTCGTTATGTGGCAAATCAGTGCCACTGAGGACTGTAATAATTGACATCAAGATCGCCAGTTGCATAACGATTTTGTACACTCGAAGAAAATGAATACGTATACAACGTTGATGTGCGTCTAACGTCGGTCTAGGGAAGACTACTTGGTTAACAATCTGCCCCCCCGCTCCCCCGCCCCACGCCATGGGTCTCTACTCTGACCCTGTTAGCGGCAGCTATAGCTAGCGTTCCACTCTTTTCGTGGACGCCGTGATGCGTGAGTATGGTACTCAGTAAGCTCAGATAAGCGACGGAACGTGGAAATCGATGTTCTGGCTAAACGTCGAATCTCGAACACCAGCCAAAATAATCGATCAATCAACAAAAATAGTCGGCACATTCGATCTATCGGCCACATCATCCGTCACTACTCGGCCGGCACGCACAAACGTGTTTGTAACTGAAATAACTCATTTCGACCTCGCGCGCGGGACAATGTAGATGCATGTGATGTACTGCTGTTGACGGTTGAAGCTTCGATTCGTGAGTTAATAAGTTTGACGCCGAATGAATCTAGTTGAACTTCGAAAGGAACAGCCAGCAGACTACTTTGGTCACGGATTAGTTACAATAAATTAGTGAGTTAAAGTATTTATACGCATAATAAA
>JAEUYN010002077.1:0-10389 GCA_018257835.1 Euura lappo | reverse complement strand
AATAATAATAACAATTACTATTATGATAATAATTATTGTTATCATTGAAAAAAATTTACTCGCAAGTGGTGAAATTTGTAAATGAAAATGAAAAAAATTTTTTCTTTTTCTACAAAAACTCTAAAAATCTTGTGAAACGCACAGAATAATAAAAATTCCGCATCTTTTGAGAAAATTTTCAAGTGTCGTCATAAAAAAATTAGACAAAGCAAAGGTGTAAAGTCGTATATACGCCATTCATTATTATTATTATTATTATTATTATTATTATTTCAGAAACTAATAAAATTCCGATTTTCACAACATGTTCAAGATAAAAAAAAAATAATAATAAATGGCGTATATACGACTTTACACCTCTGCTTTGTCTAATTTTTTTTACGATGATACTTGAAAATTTCTAAAGAGATCCGGAATTTTGATTGTGCTGTGCGTTTTGCAGGATGTTAGAGTGTTTGTAGAGAAAGAAAAAAAGATCATTATTATTATCATGATAATAATTGTTTATTATTATTATTATCATTTCGGAAATTATCATCATAATTATAATGATAATAATAATAACATTTCATTGTTACAACTATTATTATTTCGAATTGTGCTAGGCTAGGTATACGGCTGGCGTTCCGGAGAGAGAGAGAGAGAGAGAGCCATACAGTGTTTATAATAAATAATGCAACTATTGTTTCGATAACGCGGTAAGTACTCAAAGTGATAAAAAATAATCGAACAAATGATAATTGATTATCCGGATCGATCCCTGTTCTATTTTTGCCCTCCTTCGTGCACCAAAGATTATTCTCGCGAATTGTTTGAACTCCGAAATTCAATTGCATTTACAATTGATTCATAGCTGGAAAAATAAAAACAATTTCACCACGAGCAGGGTAAGAAAAATTGCATTGGGTAGCCAGCATTTTGTTCTGGGGGGGGGGGCCACCAGATTTTCTGGGGGGCCGTACCCACCCCTGCCCCCTCCTGGCTACGCCAATGAAATATTGTAACGTATACATCGAATGAAAGGTGAATGAATATCACTAGAGTTGTCTTTATTACATCATTTGTTTATTTTGAACTGCAGGATGTAAAAAAAATTAAATTACATAAATTCACTTACGATTACTCACACTAGACAAATAATTTGATTTTATAAACCATGGAAAACACATGAGACGTGGTTTGAACATACTTCATGATCATGAGTCACAGGATATTCAAAGATGTTATAATTTATCGTGGTCAGATCGATATGGGAAAGAAAAATAAACCTGAACTAAGTATTGCACCTCTCCTCGTCAACTGTACACCCTACTGGAATGTATGGCGAAAATGACCAGCAGGCTTCACCATTTATTTCCCTCTCCCTAGTCTCTTCGCAGGTACACGGACCCCTCTCTGCCTTTGTTGGTGAAGGTAGCTGGACACTTTGCAGAAACCTGCCCGTGGGCACGGTTTTTCGATATAAAATTAACATTCCAGCAGCAAACTTGCGGCATGATCAACAATATTTACGTAATACAATAACATTTCTCGAATTGCAGGTTTCTACGTAATTTCCAGAGCAGTTTCTATTAAAATTTCAAGTAGCTAAAGTAATTGATAATTGAATTTTTTTCAATTACAAATTACAATTGTAATTGGTAATTGAATTTCTTCCAATTACAAATTACAAAAGTAATTGATAATTGAATTTTTTCCAATTACAAATGAAAAATGTAATTGGTAATTGAATTTTTTTCAATTACAAATTAAAAATGTAATTGGTAATTGAATTTTTTGTCGATTACAAATTAAAAATGTAATTGGTAATTGAATTTTTTTCAATTACAAATTCCAAAAGTAATTGATAATTGAATTTTTTTCAATTAAAAATTAAAAATGTAATTGGTAATTGAATTTTTTTCAATTACAAATTAAAAATGTAATTGGTAATTGAATTTTTTGTCGATTACAAATTACTACTGTAATTGGTAATTGAAATGTAATTAATTACACAATGTCACTCAATTGGATGCTGCCCAACACTGATCAAAATCAAGGCCCGGTCCCAGCCTTGCCACGATTACCAGATCCTATACGAACATGCCAGCTGACAATTCTACGGAGCCAGCGGTTGACGTTCGTCGATCATTGGTGAGAACCGACGGTCCACAAAAGACCCTGGTCCCTGATCGAGAGAAGATAATGCAAGTTTGTCGATCATTGCCCCGCTGTGTCTTCACCATCAATCTCCCTCAATTCGGCAAAGTCTCTGTGGTCGATCGTCTCGTAGTATGTCTCCGCTGCGCATCCACTGGAGTCTGAAAGAAGAAAGATTTGTCTCGAATTCCACGTTCTCTCAGAAAATTTCATAATCATCCGTTCAGACGTACTATTCAAACAAACAAGGTCATTTATTTTGGATCATCCTTCAATTGACTAACTACCTTTTCTTAGATAAATCAAAATATTGATCGAATTCTGTGTCACGATTGATTAATCTTGATCTTGATAATCTGAGTACTTTCATACTGCCTACTGACAAACCATCCAGAGTCCATATCTCACATCACACGTTTTAAAATAGAATCTGTGCGAATTTTTTCAACAAATTCTGGCTCGAGATATACACAGAGATAACACTACTGTAGGATCAATAATTTCATTTTACATTCAAGACCAGTTTTTCCTCTGTATTCGAGCGTACTAGTGAAGCTAATGAGAACAGAAAGAAAAGAAAAAAACTAAAATAACAAACAGCAAACACGATGGCCGATAACGTACGATACCCATCCGCAGAGTTCTCTAGGATTACTTCTGCTCCGGAACACAGACCTGCGTCGTCGACTCAGCGGCGGTTATTCAGAGAATTTTCCAGTATAAATTCATCCGTCAACGACATTCGTGGGATGATCCCAAAAGTCCGTCTGAACTTCAGCCGTGGCCAGTTTCACCAGGTGCTACCGATATACTCTTCCGGAAAGTCTTCGGCGGTCTATCGACGTGCTCGGTCCGGGTCTGGAACCACTACCTGCATCGGACAAAGATCACATCAGCTTCGATTCTTCGTTGATTCGACTCGTACATCAGGGAAACAAAAAAAGTTAACATACCGCAAACTCGGTGTATACCGAAACACGTTAGTTGTGTTCGACACAGGCTACGGGAGTAGTAATAGGATGGCTGTTTGTAATTCAGTCCGGATACGCTCATCGTTCAGCTGCCTCTGCGCCAACTTTCCAACGAGGTCTCATTGGTGTTTCAGCCTTCGCTCCTTTCCCCGCATCTCGCATGACATCTGTCGGAACGATAGACTCACAGTTTCGATTGATAAAAAATACCAACCATCTGAGACGGGACCAAGCGAGCTCGTTGTCGTCGACGGGTGGGTTCATTCAACGCGCTTCGACGATCCAGCCCGGTCGGGAATAACTCGCAGTATATCCAGCGCCAAAATCCTGCGATATGCTCTCTCGTCTGATCCTGACGTCGCCAGACTTCGTCACTCTACGCCTGGGACGGGTACATGAGGAAAAGAGATTTTCCATCACTGCAATTTTACATCGGGATACTTTCCCTATCGTAACTTCGTCAGCAGATATAACGTGGAAGTAATATCTTACCTCGAGTGTCGACGAAGTTTTCCTCCGTAGTCCATCCTCGACCGGGCACAGCTGTAGCCGCGTCTTCTGCACTACGTCGTCCCTGTTCATTCTACGAGAATCGAATCTCACTTTGGCGACACGTCTTTCGGATGTCCTGCGAAAGCCGGCAATAACACAACACTCGCGGCTCTTCACCTCCTCGTACCGTCCCAATCCGCACGAGCCAAGTTCAGCTGAGCACTCGACTTGACTCGACGCTACGCCACTGAACTCTCGGCCAGTGTCGAGCATCTTTTCCCGTAACTTACGAACTACACAATGACTGCGACGATCATTACAATTACTTATCACGATACATATCTACATCATAATACTAATTATAATAATAACAATAATGATAATAATGTAAATAATGTAATGATAATAACAACGATTATTATGACAATCGAAGCTGGAAAAAAAAACTTTTGACACCCGCCGGTTCGAACACTCGACCTCTGTCTTTCGTGATACGATTGAAATTTTATTCGTTCATTTTCATTCGTTTTTTTTTTTCTTTACTCGACGCTCCAACGTCACGTAGCTGAATAATGACGAGAGAAAGGATGAGCAAGGCTGGGACCGGGCCTTGATTTTGATCAGTGTTGGGCAGCATCCAATTACATTGTGTAATTAATTACATTTCAATTACCAATTACAGTAGTAATTTGTAATCGAAAAAAATTCAATTACCAATTACAGTAGTAATTTGTAATCGACAAAAAATTCAATTACCAATTACATTTTTAATTTGTAATAGAAAAAAATTCAATTATCAATTACTTTTGGAATTTGTAATTGAAAAAAATTCAATTACCAATTACATTTTTAATTTGTAATTGAAAAAAATTCAATTACCAGTTACATTTTTAATTTGTAATTGAAAAAAATTCAATTATCAATTACTTTTGGAATTTGTAATTGAAAGAAATTCAATAATCAATTACAATTGTAATTCGTAATTGGTAGAAATTCAATTGCCAATTACATTTTTCATTTGTAATTGGAAAAAATTCAATTATCAATTACTTTTGTAATTTGTAATTGGAAGAAATTCAATTACCAATTACAATTGTAATTTGTAATTGAAAAATATTCAATTATCAATTACTTTTGTAATTTGTAATTGGAAGAAATTCAATTACCAATTACAATTGTAATTTGTAATTGAAAAAAATTCAATTATCAATTACTTTAGCTACTTGAAATTTTAATAGAAACAGCTCTGGAAATTACGTAGAAACCTGCAATTCGAGAAATGTTATTGTATTACGTAAATATTGTTGATCATGCCGCAAGTTTGCTGCTGGAATGTTAATTTTTTATCGAAAAACCGTGCCCACGGGCAGGTTTCTGCAAAGTGTCCAGCTACCTTCACCAACAAAGGCAGAGAGGGGTCCGTGTACCTGCGAAGAGACTAGGGAGAGGGAAATAAATGGTGAAGCCTGCTGGTCATTTTCGCCATACATTCCAGTAGGGTATACAGTTGACGAGGAGAGGTGCAATACTTAGTTCAGGTTTATTTTTCTTTCCCATATCGATCTGACCACGATAAATTATAACACCTTTGAATATCCTGTGACTCATGTATCAAATTATTTGTCTAGTGTGAGTAATCGTAAGTGAATTTATGTAATTTAATTTTTTTTACATCCTGCAGTTCAAAATAAACAAATGATGTAATAAAGACAACTCTAGTGATATTCATTCACCTTTCATTCGATGTATACGTTACAATATTTCATTGGCGTAGCCAGGAGGGGGCAGGGGTGGGTACGGCCCCCCAGAAAATCTGGTGGCCCCCCCCCCCCAGAACAAAATGCTGGCTACCCAATGCAATTTTTCTTACCCTGCTCGTGGTGAAATTGTTTTTATTTTTCCAGCTATGAATCAATTGTAAATGCAATTGAATTTCGGAGTCCAAACAATTCGCGAGAATAATCTTTGGTACACGAAGGAGGGCAAAAATAGAACAGGGATCGATCCGGATAATCAATTATCATTTGTTCGATTATTTTTTATCACTTTGAGTACTTACCGCGTTATCGAAACAATAGTTGCATTATTTATTATAAACACTGTATGGCTCTCTCTCTCTCTCTCTCTCTCCGGAACGCCAGCCGTATACCTAGCCTAGCACAATTCGAAATAATAATAGTTGTAACAATGAAATGTTATTATTATTATCATTATAATTATGATGATAATTTCCGAAATGATAATAATAATAATAATAAACAATTATTATCATGATAATAATAATGATCTTTTTTTCTTTCTCTACAAACACTCTAACATCCTGCAAAACGCACAGCACAATCAAAATTCCGGATCTTTTTAGAAATTTTCAAGTTTCATCGTAAAAAAAATTGGACAAAGCAGAGGTGTAAAGTCGTATATACGCCATTTATTATTATTGTTATTATTTTTTTTTTTTATCTTGAACATGTTGTGAAAATCGGAATTTTATTAGTTTCTGAAATAATAATAATAATAATAATAATAATAATAATAATGAATGGCGTATATACAACTTTACACCTTTGCTTTGTCTAATTTTTTTATGATGACACTTGAAAATTTTCTCAAAAGATGCGGAATTTTTATTATTCTGTGCGTTTCACAAGATTTTTAGAGTTTTTGTAGAAAAAGAAAAAATTTTTTTCATTTTCATTTACAAATTTCACCACTTGCGAGTAAATTTTTTTCAATGATAACAATAATTATTATCATAATAGTAATTGTTATTATTATTATTATTTCGGAAATTATAATTATGATAGTAATAATAATAATAATAATAAAATGTTATAACTATCATTATTCCGAATTATTTCCGTTTGAATTCCCGCTCAGCTGTCATAGCGCTGAACAAGGAACGGCGGTTCGTGAAACGCAGGACCGCGAGACGAAGGTTGGCAACAACTGTAAGCTTGGTTCCCGGTGAGCCCGCGCGTCGAAAAAGGAGCGCTGACGGGCCCGACAAGCAACGCCAAACGATCCAACATGGATGCTTTATACCGAGAATTTCAGTCTTTTTCTGGAAACAATTCTGAGGCTTCATCGTTGAGTGAAATGAACAAGTTTTGCGATATATGTGAGTGGAATTATATTCCTGAGGGCGCTTGATAGTTCGTTTCCACCCTTGTGATGCGTAGTCCGTGATATCAGTGAAAACAAGTGACGGTCCCACGCTTCGCGACACAAAAAACCCTTATTTTACTCGATTTTGGTGAGATACACGTTCATGCCAGCTACCAATTTAATACAAATCGTCTAGGGAACCCATTAAACACCCCCCCGTTCATATCAGGCTTCATCATTTTTTAAATACGGAAACGGCTGACTGGAGCATGCTCTTAAGCAGACAGAAAACACAATGCGAATGAGTCAACGAAAATACATTGAAGACATCTTGAAACGTTTTCTAATGGAAGACTGCAAACCTGTCTCAACACCTCTAGCTACAAGTGAAAAATTGTCGAAAGAAATGTGTCCGAAGAACGAAGAAGAAGAAGAAGAGATGAAAAAATGTCCATACCAAAATCTAGTTGGAGCATTAATGTATCTCGCAACATTTACTCGACCTGACATTGCCTTTACCGTGAGTACGTTAAGTCAATACAATACTAATTATGGAAAAGGACATTGGGCGGCAGCAAAACAAGTACTTCGATACCTGAAGGGAACTCTTAACCATGGATTACTTTATGAAAGGAAGAATGAAGATCTAGTTGGATTTGCTGATGCTGATTGGGGATCTAATATTGATGGCAGAAGATCTTACACCGGATTTGCATTCAAATTGGCTAATGCTGCTGTTAGTTGGGAAGCACGAAAACAACGGACTGTTGCTTTATCAAGTACAGAAGCTGAATATATGGCTGTATCTGAAACAGCAAAAGAAGCGATTCATCTTCGCAGATTTGTAACTGAAATTCAAGGAAAGTCAACACCTGTAACTATTTATAATGATAACATAGGAGCGGAAAAATTAGTTTCAAATCCTGTTTTTCATTCTCGTACGAAACATATTGACATACGATATCATTTTGTACGTGATGCTACTGTCCTACACAAACAAATAGAGCTAGATTATATGCCAACGGAGGACATGCCAGCTGATATTTTGACCAAAAGCCTCAATGCGATAAAACATAAGAAATTTAGAACAGATCTTGGAATCAGAGATCTGACACCAGTATAAAGCTAAGAATTATTAGAAATGTCAAATGAGACAATCTATAGAATAATATCTTGAAGGGGGTGTGTTGGAAATTCAAGATATTCATTTATTGTATGTATATAATCTTAGTTCAGTTGTTAATAAAATGTCACTCATAGTTCATTATTTTTGAGTCGTGTCTCCTTATTTATGTGTGTTAATCCATATCAAATAATCATAATTACAATAGTTTGGATATTAGACATTTTTTAATCAACTAATCAACGATTAGCGGGGGTCGTGAGTGGATAACGATGCGTTCCGGGACGATTTTGTGGCTGATTATTTTTTTGAGGGCATTTTAGGGGTCAATGAATATTTGAGAATTTTTCCAGAGTGGAAAAATCAATTGTTTGCATATTAGAAATTTTTTAATCAACAAATCATTGATAAGCGGGGTCGGGGGTGGCTAACGATGCGTTCCGGGTCGATTTTGTTGCTGATTATTTTTTTTTAGGGCTTTTCAGGTTTCAATGAATATTCACGAATTTTTCCAAAGTGGAGAAATTGCTTGTTTGGATATTAGAAATTTTTTAATCAACAAATCAATGATAAGCGGGGGTCTGGGGTAGCTATCGATGGGTTGCGGGACAATTTTGTTGCTGATTATTTTTCTGAGGTCTTTTTAGGGGTCAGTGAATATTCAGGAATTTTTCCAGAGTGGTGAAATTCCTTGTTTGGATACTAGAAATTTTTTAATCAACTAATCAATGATAAGGGGGGTCGGAGGTGGCTAACGATGCGTTCCGGGTCGATTTTGTTGCTGATTATTTTTTTGGGGAGCTTTTTAGGTGTCAATGAATATTCAGGAATTTTTCCAGAGTGGCAAAATTCCTTGTTTGTGTATTAGAATTTTTTTTATCAACTAATCAATGATAAGCGGGGTCGGGGGTGGCTAACGATGCGTTCCGGGACGATTTTATTGCTGATTATTATTTTACGAGCTTCGGGGGAGCCAACAAACATTTTAAAATTTTTCCAACGTGGCAAAATTCCTTGTTTGGATATTAGAAATTTTTTGATCAACTAATCAATGATAAGCGGGGTCGGGGGTGGCAAACGATGCGTTCCGGGTCGATTTTGTTGCTGATTATTTTTTTTAGGGCTTTTTAGGTGTCCTTGATTATTCAGGAATTTTTCCAGAGTGGCAAATCTCCTTGTTTGGATATTAGAAATTTTTTAATTAACAAATCAATGATAAGCGGGGGTCTGGGGTAGCTATCGATGGGTTGCGGGACAATTTTGTTGCTGATTATTTTTCTGAGGTCTTTTTAGGAGTCAGTGAATATTCAGGAATTTTTCCAGAGTGGTGAAATTCCTTGTTTGGATACTAGAAATTTTTTAATCAACTAATCAATGATAAGGGGGGTCGGAGGTGGCTAACGATGCGTTCCGGGTCGATTTTGTTGCTGATTATTTTTTTGGGGAGCTTTTTAGGTGTCAATGAATATTCAGGAATTTTTCCAGAGTGGCAAAATTTCTTTTTTGGATATTAGAAATTTTTTAATGAACCAATCAACGATTAGCGGACGTCGGGGGTGGATAACGATGCGTTTCGGGACGATTTTGTAGTTGATTATTTTATTTAGGGCTTTTTAGGTGTCAATGAATATTCAGGAATTTTTCCAGAGTGGTGAAATTCCTTGTTTGGATATTAGAAATTTTTTAATCAACTAATCAATGATAAGCGTGGTCGGGGATGGATAACGATGCGTTCCGGGACGATTTTGTTGCTGATTATTTTTTTACGAGCTCCGGGGAAGCCAAAAAACATTTGAAAATTTTTCCAACGTGGCAGAATTCCTTGATTGGATGTTAGAAATTTTTTAATCAACAAATCAATGATAAGCGGGGGTTGGGGTGGCTATCGATGCGTTGCGGGACGATTTTGTAGCTGATTATTTTTTTGAGGTCTTTTTCGGTGTCAATGAATATTCAGAAATTTTTCCAGAGTGGTGAAATTCCTTGTTTGGATATTAGACATTTTTTAATCAACTAATCAACAATTAGCGGGGGTCGTGAGTGGATAACGATGCGTTCGGGACGATTTGTGGCTGATTATTTTCTGAGGTCTTTTAGGAGTCAGTGAATATTCCAGGAATTTTTCCAGAGTGGTGAAATTCCTTGTTTGGATACTAGAAATTTTTAATCAGCTAATCAATGATAAGGGGGTCGGAGGTGGCTAACGATGCGTTTCGGGTCGATTTTGTTGCGATTATTTTTTGGGGAGCTTTTAGGTGTCAATGAATATTCAGAGATTTTTTCAGAGTGGCAAATTCCTTGTTTGGGTATTAAATTTTTTTATCAACTAATCAATGATAAGCGGGGTCGGGGTGGCTAACGATGCGTTTCGGGACGATTTTATTGCTGATTATTTTTTTACGAGCTTCGGGGAAGCCAACAAACATTTTAAAATTTTTCCAACGTGGCAAAATTCCTTGTTTGGATATTAGAAATTTTTTGATCAACTAATCAATGATAAGCGGGGTCGGGGGTGGCTAACGATGCGTTCCGGGACGATTTTATTGCTGATTATTTTTT
>JAEUYN010002076.1:0-11846 GCA_018257835.1 Euura lappo | reverse complement strand
ACTAATTGCGTCCATTTTTGGCTTTCTGCTTGCAGAACCACGAGGAGATGCCGCGAAAGAAAAAACCGTCTGCCGAAGAAAAGGCCAAACTGTATTGCGAAACGTGCAAGAAGTTTGGCCACAAGGATAAGGCGGACAAAGAATGCCCCCAGTACACGCCACGCTGCGCATCGTGTAACAAGTGGGGACACAGTCGTTCATCGTCCACGCAATGCGATAACTACAAACCACCTGTAAAGGTCAGATTACTGGGATCGGAGTGCACCGACACTTTCACGGTCAAATTTGGATTCTGGCACATCTGCCGAGACTTCGCAGAGGACGGCGCTGAGGAAAAGCAGAAGGAAGCATCGAAGAAAAAGGCAATTTTCGACGCCGTTGTCGAGGACGTTAAAGTAGTGTCCCGCTTTCTGATCGAAACCACGATTTTCCTGGAATTCTGTCTCCGCCATAAAAATCGTTGGCTGCTGGAGGAATGGATGAAGGCCAACAACCAACCAAATTTGTACAACGTGGCCATCCACTTGGTCGAGGGACGAGGACCGATAAAGGACCCGATATTCCTGGCCATGTTCAAAGAATACAGGAAGCTACGTGGCGAAGGCAAGCCACTGCACGAGGGCGTACGGCGTTCACGTCTCTTCGACCAAAACCTCGTGGGCTTGGCAACAAATTTTGGGACAAACGTCAAAACGCACGCCCAATCGCGAGTCCGGCATTACCTACTGAATATAGTGGGGAAGACGCGCGACGAGGCATCGGAGTGCGTAAAGAATTTGTTTGAGAAAAACTGCCATCCCGAGAACGCTGATCTCCACGACGACGCCTTTGATTGGAACAAGTTCGCGGGCCTCGACTTCCGTACAGTAGACGCCAAATGGTACGTAGACTATTTTTCGTCGTTGCTATCATTAATTGCTTTGGCACGCTACTCTTGAACTTTGTTGTCGACAGGTGGAAGTTTCTGGACTTTTACCAGACACTGCAGGTGCGGATGCTCGGACCCCTTACGGAGGCTGGCAAGTTAAAATTGGAAGAATCTCGTGCAAGGGCTGCTGCCCACAAAGCCAGGTCGTCTGGCAGAGGAAAGCGTCGAAACAAACGACAAAAAACATCGACGTCGGCTGGACCGTCCACATTGGCTCCTGGACCATCCACATCGGCTGGACCATCTACATCGGATCCTGGACCATCCACATCGGCTGGACCGTCCACGTCGTCCGCAGTGCTGTAAGTCCGTCAGTTTTTGTTAAATTCCGTCAGTTGTCATGTTTTTGGAGAAATCGCCTCGTTCGACGATTCACGATTTTCAAATTATGTTAGTTAGAATGGGGTGGCAGACACAATTTGTAGAGAACGGTGTCTGTTCGCTGCACCATGGCCACAATGCGACAAGTTTTTCGACTCCGGACACTGAAATAAAATCCAATCGCGTTTTCCAACTTTTCTCAAGATTTAATCCATTCACCCGAGTCACTTTTCTAGTCGCAATCGGGCTACAAACTGCAAAAATATCAATTTTTTCCCCTCGAATTTGATTTCGCATATCGCTCAGAGTGGAGAAAATATATTTCAACAGAAATTTATTTAATTATTTACTTTTATTTGTTTCAACCCGAAAAGATACAAAACAAGCTCGAGCTACACTTATTTTGAAATACACTTGGACTTGTGAGGAATGAGGAACTCAAACAAATACGGATCTACCTAAACAAAAATAATAACAAAAAAAATTCATGTCTATAAGTCAAATGATTTCATTGATTTAATAATCGTGTAAAGTCGATATTGTATCGTACCCCGATTAGAATTACTACCCCGTTGTAACTCGTGTCGACACGACAGTGCAGAGCAATAATTGATTTTCCCCAGTGTCTGACTCCTTTTTGAGGTCATATATGTCTCAAGCTTCGTGCGTCGGATATTGATATTTTCTTGGTTCTTTGACCACCCACAGCCCTGCAGCTGATCGTCAAGCCTCGGGAAAAGGCTTCGTATTGTTCCCAATAATGAAAGTGGGCGCGAAACACATACGGTACAATACCGGGGCGGTCAGCGAGCTATGTCAACGGGTCTTCGGAGCCAGCGGAACGTCCGAGGCTCAAGAGACAGATGACGCTGAGAAGAACGTGTGGAACACTTGTTTCAAGGTTCCGAACAAGTTCGCCAACGCGTTCGCAGGCTCTATGTCGACAAACGGCGTGGATGTATCTTTGTCGTGCGGTCGACCGCCGCGGGATGCCGCAGATGGGAATCCGGAGAAACGACGCAAAAAGAGCGACGGCACAGCCGACATCGGGGACGGCGTAACCGACTTTGTAGGGGTAGGACGATATCCGCGACCTCTCGAAGACTATAACAGAGTCGCCGGGTTCGATCCTGGTCTCAAGTGAGTGTTGTTCTTTCTGTGCACTCTTGGTTACTCCGATTCCCGGTTGGGTTCCACTTTTACGAACTCATTTCATTTTCAGAGTGGCATTCGGAGGAGTTTTTCGCTCCAACAACCAGCGAGGCAAAGACGAGGAACAACGTGTCTGCTACCGCAGTACAGAATTCCGATACCTCGCTGGGGAATATGAGAGAGAAAAGCGCCGCAAACGGATAACCGGCACAGTCGACGTACAGGCGCAGGACAAGCTGCAAAAGGATTTCCCAGACTTGAATACCAAGGATCCGCGAAACTACTCTATCATCACTGAGTATCGTTTGCGAGACTTTGAAATCCGACAGCCTGTCTACGAGAAGCGCTGCGTCACACGCATCGGATGGCAGAAGAAGATGCGAGTCCGCAAAGCCGTCGACGAGATGGTCAATTATTGGGTGACAGGGACACTCACAAACATGAACAAAATTGACTCTAAGCGCGAAAAGGCGAAGAAGAAACATGTCGAGCCGAAGAAAAGGCGGCGCAAGAGAAAAAAGGACGAGGAGGAGGAGGAAAAAGACAGGACCATGCGGGCTCTGCACGAGTCGGTCGGAGCTCTGAGTATGGACGAGGACGAGGACGAGGAAATTATCGAGGTCACAAAGCCAAAAGAGTCCACATCCAGGTGTGTGTTGTACGATTATTTTCTATATTCTCCTCACGCCTTGTTATATGTAGTATATTCACGCGAATACGTGAAAAAGTTTCACTAAGCTATTCAAACTATTCCAATTCCAGATCCGTCACGTCCGCTAAGCCTCCGAAGCCTCAGTTGCCGACCAACGACTCTGACGACTCCGACGACGGCGTTTTCATGCCTAAGAACAAGAAAACCAAACCACCGACGACAAAGACCAGAGCCAGGAGTACAACGCGGGCCCCCAAGCAGTCCAGGTCCACATCCACATCCACATCCAAATCCAGGTGTGTGTTGTACGATTATTTTCTATATTCTCCTCACGCCTTGTTATATGTTGTATATTTGCGTGAATACGTGAAAAAGTGTCACTCAATTATTCAAACTATTCCAATTCCAGATCCGTCACGTCCGCTAAGCCTCCGAAGCCTCAGTTGCCGACCAACGACTCTGACGACTCCGACGACGGCGTTTTCATGCCCAAGAACAAGAAAAACAAACCACCGACGACAAAGATCAGAGCCAGGAGTACAACGCGGGCCCCTAAGCAGTCCAGGTCCACATCCACATCCACATCCAAATCCAGGTGTGTGTTGTACGATTATTTTCTATATTCTCCTCACGCCTTGTTATATGTAGTATATTCACGCGAATACGTGAAAAAGTTTCACCAAACTATTCAAACTATTCCAATTCCAGATCCGTCACGTCCGCTAAGCCTCCGAAGCCTCAGTTGCCGACCAACGACTCTGACGACTCCGACGACGGCGTTTTCATGCCCAAGGACAAGAAAAACAAACCACCGACGTCAAAGACCAGAGCCAGGAGTACAACGCGGGCCGTCGACCAGTCCAGATCCAAGTCCAGATCCGTGACTCCTGCGAAGCCTCCGTTGCCGACCAAAGTCAGACCGGAGCCCATGGAGGTGGACCCACCGAAGAGACCTCTGTCAAAGATCAGACCAGCCAGGAGTACAACGCGGGACCTCAAACAGTCCAGGTCCACATCCGCATCCACATCCAGGTGTGTGTTGTACGATTATTTTCGATATTCTCCTCACGCCTCGTTACATGTAGTATATATTTATGTGAATATGTGACCAAGTTTCGCTATTGCCGTAGACATAATCAATGAATCAATAATCTATCTATCTATTCCAGATCCGTGACTCCTGCAAAGCCTCCGTCGCCGACCGGAGTCACACCGGAGCCCATGGAGGTGGACCCTCCGAAGAGACCTGTGTCAAAGATCAGACCAGCCAGGAGTAGAACGCGGGACCTCAAACAATCCAGGTCCACATCCGCATCCACATCCAGGTGTGTGTTGTACGATTATTTTCGATAGTCTCCTCACGCCTCGTGACATGTAGTATATATTTATGTGAATATGTGACCAAGTTTCGCTAAGCTGTTCAAACTATTCCAACTCTACTCTGTATATTTCTCACTGTTGTCTAATATTGCCATAGACATAATCCATGAATATCTATCTATCTATCTATCTATTCCAGATCCGTGACTCCTGCAAAGCCTCCGTCGCCGACCGGAGTCACACCGGAGCCCATGGCGGCGGACCCACCGAAGGGGACTGCGAACAAACCGCCGCGAACCTTGATAATGCTGGGCGATGTGCGGATCTCCGGGTTCATGCGAGGCCACGTGCGAGGACCCTTGCGGATGTTCCAGAAGCGACTGATAGACCGCGCACTGCATCACCAAAAGGATGTCGACATTATATTCGTGGACGAGTTTCGCACAACGATCTTGTGCAGTCAGTGCAACGATAGATGCGTCACGTCACGGAGTCCTGACCGATACCAATTTTGTAAAAAATGTGGCATCACTTGGAACCGTGATATAAATGCTGGGCGAAACATTCTGCAGCTGGGCCTGTACCGCAACGGCTTGGTCGGGGACGATTACATGCCGCACCCAGAAAACTTCACACGACACAAACGACTGCCTTAGGGTGGGGGATTTGTGTCGGCAGCCTCCGGGCTTTAACTTTGAGTTAGTGAGTCTCGTTCAAATATTGAACGGCCCAGTTCAAATATTGTTCATTTTTACCCGTATGTAATACGTCCTTTTAGCGAAGAATAAAAGTTATAAATGAATCAACACAGGATTGTTTTGGGAAAAAAAGCCAACTGGCATAAAAAACCCATTTATTGTAAACATTTTATACAGAGAAAGAAACGCGAAAAAGACGCCACGCAAAGGGCAATGGCCGTTGCCATGCACGCACGCACGCACGTATTCTTTACACAATTTCTTTTATCGTATTCGTTAAATACACACACACACAATTTGAATGATAATAAGCCACGTTAGTGGAACGATAAATCCGATGGATTTTAATTGCACGTTGTGCAGGAAAAGCCGTTGACGAGAGACAAACGGAAAAGACGCGAGGGAGCTCCGCACGCACGATGATGATTAGTTTTTTCAACAACGCTAGTCACGCAGTTTAAAACAAAAAGCGCGCGTGGTCATGGATGACTCGAGCGGCGCAGCACCAGTCAGTGCTGCCACCGCGCTAGGTTCAAAACCCCAGCGTTCAGCACACATACACACTGCGCACGGAAACGCTAATAATAATTAGTAATAAATAGTATACATATGAATTAGATATTGCGACGCAACATACTTGTGTACGCGTGCAGCGTACTCGGAGAAGGTAAAACACCCCCCGAGGTGTGAGCAACAGTCTGAAAACTTTTGCAAACTGTGGAGCACAGCGGATGGCATGGAGTTCGGGGTATAAAATTTTCCCAGTAATTCAACACGACACGAAGCATTGTTCGCTGGTTACGAACTGCGCCCGTCTGCATTTTCTGACTTCACCGCATTTGCCGTATTCCCCATTCCTATACGCATACCTGTAGCATCACGGATGATCGTTTTCGGTATCCTCCAGACTTTTCGAATCCGCCTTCACGTGAGGGTGAAGGACACGCGTGTTGATATTGCACCAAACTCTCGTCACGTCATTCGCGATAATTTCGCGAGAATTTATGGGGGTTCGTGGGAGGTTATTGGGTCTACGACTGTCTGTCGATTTCGCAGCAACTATCAAACTCTGACGCGGTCAGGACAATAGCGTCGATATAAACTAGCCATAAACACTTTGTCCACAATCAACTATATCCATTGCACAATATGAGTGATATTTTTCGATGCCCAATTACAACGTGAAAAAAAATTGACATGTTTTGTGATACAACTTTCATCTTGCGACGTTCAGGAAGCAAACCCAGGTTTCACACGACTCCGATCGGCTGTGTGAAGGGGATTTTGTAAATCGTTCAAATTAATTACCACAGTCGATTTAGAGGAGTTTGAAGGTCAGTCAGAAGGAAATCGTTGTGATAAGTAGAAACGCCGTTATATCCAGGTCCATAAATTTGCTACGATAAAGTTCTGTGGCTTTGGGTAATAATACCCGATCGCTTTCAGGGTGCTGCAGCTGCAGTGCTGCCTGTATGCGGGAAGAATTTACGCTCCAGGACTTTTGCTCTGTTTCCTGAAAGAAGAAGTGGGCACTGGTGGGGAACGAGGTCAAGGGTCAGTCGCCGCATTATGCGGCGGAGACCACCTCAAGAGCCCCAACGTCCACGCCATCGGCTCACTCAACCAACCCGAACTCTCCCTCTGTGTTAAAGTCTGAGTGGACTCTACGTACAGGGTGATTCGGATAAAGCTCCACGGTTGATCATCGTGAGCTTATAATTGGCGAATAACACCCGGAAAAAATCAACATCCGGGGTTCGTCTCTGGTCAAAATATTCTTTCCTTCGATTTCCGAGTGGATAAGACAGGTCGTGGTTCTTAGATGCGTTTTTATCGAGACACTCGGTGTGTGGGGGCGCTGCACCGAGACTTTTGCAGCATCAAACTATTTCTAACTATTTCTAGAGCGAAGAACTCAGCGAAGTGCCATGAGGTAAGGTAAACGCGAGTGGACAGCCGGGAAGCCGGACGGACACGTCTGGAGCCCGTTTTCATCTCCGAGAAAAATCAGTCTATGATTTCCACAAGTTATAAGCACCAGAGAGCTTGGGTGCATGGTCTGATTTCTAGCGTGACGCTGACAGCTGGATAACTTCACTGCGATTTGATATCGCAAGTTTACCCAGATGCATATCGAAAATGTATTATCCGATAGATCGTAAGTGGGAGTAATTATAAACTCTGCATAATCATTCGCTAGTTTCGTTGTTCGTTGCTAACATTGCTAATAAAGAATCCGCGAATCCCGTACCACAGTCGCAACCTACATGGTATAGAAATTGTTGTATACTCACGTGCCAAAGATGGCCTGAAGTGTATCGCTCGCTGATAGCTAAGAATTGCCTCATCGTAGTTTTTCCTCCCTTGTTGAAGAATCCCACTGGAAAAAGTAATAAAGAATTATTGAAGGATGGATGGAGGAGCAGAGTACTGAGAGGAAATCAATTTCTCAATATTAACGCCGAAATTCACGATAAACATTTTCGCACGAAGGGCTAATTACACTGACCCAATTGACGGCATAATTTAGCCTTGGCGTAAGTTGATAGGATCGAAGGCGATAATAAGTTTAAAGGGTCATGGAGAGACGGGGTCGTTACCGATTTCTTGGGTTCGAAATTTTTCTTATTTCAGATTCAATTTTCCTCAGTCTTAGGTCTGCAGCTTGTGACGAATGTTGAATGATTCAATACGAAAAAAGCTGGTGTCCCTGTTCGGAACATGGTTTGAGGTGAGTCTCTGTCTCGGATGGAATCGTGGTCCTTTTTATCGTTAGACGATTCCTGACGTGTTTTGGACGTGGTGGTAATTAGAGGAAACTTGATTAGGCGTTAACGACGCGTAATCGGGGCTGTTAAGACGAAACAGTTGTTCCGGTATAATGATGCCATTTGATACATCACAGCTCCGGCGGCTCTCGGAAGCCGCCTATTGTCCCGGTTTGAGATTATGGCTGCCCTAGGGACGTTCGTTTCCGGTTCCACTCTCTTTCAACCCCGACCCCCTTCCGGTTGAGTAACTTTGACAATAAGCTACAGAGCTGAATGGTTCAATCGACAACTCTCGCAAGACTGAATTCTCCGAGGTTTGGACCGCTGATGTACGGACATAAATTTACTGGTTGTAACATCGTAATTCCGCGGGAGGCACCGCGGCGTAGGTACGTGTCCCACCGTTTCTGAAATTTACTCCATCGATGCTAAGTAACCGGATTACAAACCTCTCGTGGTTACCTCCCAACCACCTTGTACTTAATTACCATTCGGATTAGGTGAGTATACTAAACTAAGTGCATCCCCGTTCGTAGGTTCTTAAAGAGGTACCTACTAGTCCCGACTCTCCTAACACCGGTAGCTATAAGCTCGCCAATTACCCGATGGACGTTGATAATACTGAACGTTCAAATTTTACTCCGTACCCTGCGCATACATTGCTGAAAAATTCACGTCCAGTGCTGCAGTCACGTCCCACGAGACAGCTGCTACGGTCAGTATCTGGTTACATTTTTTTAACTACTTTTTTTTTAACCCCACTCGCTCTGATTGCAGGCTCCAATTATATTACGGTAATCGTGCCAAAATTTTTGAGCGACTCACGATCAATATGCACATGAGTGTGTATTAAAATTCACATTACCCAAAGCTTTGAAGCTCGTAAAAATAATCAATTCCAGCTCTCTCGGAGACCGTCACTGACCTGGAGCTCATGGAGCTGTCAAGTTGTTCTCTACAAAACGGGGCTGCTCCGACCCTGACGGAATAAGGGTAGACGCAGACCGAGGAATTAGACTGGCAGGTTATTTCTGACGTGAGATTACTCAAGGCTAAGTAAAAGCCCTTTTTCACCCCCTTCGGTCTGCCCATCGGTCTCTGCTCCTTCCTTCACTCCTGCGAGACTGTTGTAAGCGGTTATTTGTGCTTATGACAACGGACCCCACAGAAATGACTTTCGTTTAGCATGTATTTTATTGGAGGAGCTACGCACGAGACTCCTTCGAATGGGGAGTCAACTCGTAAGAGAGATGCTTCTGGAAATAATGGGACCGAGTTCAAAGAAGTTTCCACAAAACGCTTAACGCTTATTTATGGGCAATTATTCGCCGTTTAAATGTCAAGGGGTGAATTATTAGCACATTTAATCATGGGGTGAAGGCGCGTAACGTTCTCTGAATAATTTTCTGTAATAAACACAAGTTTGAAAATGTTTCACTGACCAAATTAGACTCAACTACGTTTTAATGTCGAACAAAACACGTTTGGAGTTTCCTGCGGTGTTAAAAGCGGATTACCACGCATTATATACCTGTTACAGAACTTTGAAACTTCTCTACGAGAGATGCTGGACCGCGCTTACTACATTCTAGACATTCATCTACCTATAATTACGAACCGGGCACCGAACGCATGGTAGTGGCGGAAAGGGGGATTCAAATTTCCCCAAAGCTCCACGGAAAAGCTATATTCCTTAACACCCTATGAATATCCGCATATCATTCGAACTCTTTCACGCGAGGATGTATTGCGTGAGACTAGGTGAATAAAATGCAAGGAAAAGTTGAAAAACAGGGAAGGTATGCAGCGAGGCCGCAGAAATATAGGAAAATGCGGAGAAATATGAAACTGAATGCTTGGAATTGGGCAAAGCAAAGCGTTCAACTGTGAGGGAAAATGGATATACTGAATGAAATCTGTGGCCTCCAAATTTACCAAGGTATTATATTGAGCTTCATATCAGTATCGATTTGCTCCGTGAAGTTCAATGATTAGATTGAAAATTCGTGTTATTTTTAACCGACTTCAAAAAAAGAGGAGGATCTCAATTCGGTAGTAATTTTTTTTTTATATGTTTGTTACCTCAGAACTCCGTTATTTATAAACCGATTTGGAAAATTCTTTTTTTATTCGAAAGGGTATACTTTCAGATTGGTCCCATATAAATTTCATCAAAATCGGTTGAGTAGTTTGGTTTTGAAGTCGGTTTTTTTGTCACTCGTGACGCTTGTGTAGATTTCGAACAACCGCACATCCTATTGACTGTACGAACGATATCGCTGACCAATACATATTGTTGACGTCCGTTTCTCGTAGATTCCAAACTCCCCCACGCATCCACACACTTTTTGTATAAAAGCTGCTCCATTTTGGTGCCTTCGTCACTCGCCTGAATTAACGCAAACTAGTTGCCTCTTAACTCTGTATTTTCTTCATCAGTCTACTTGAGATACTCGACAAACTTCGACGATGAAAATCGTTATTTTCCTTGCTGCGGTATCCGCGGCGAATATTTTCGTGAGTGTTAGTGGTTACGAGGCTCCAACACCTCTTGTCGAACTGATGCTTCCTAAAGGATTCCAAGTATCAATCCCGGACGCTCCTGGGGTTGACCTTTTCGCGTTTCATGGAAACATAAATCCGGAGATTCATGGTAAGACGTACACATGATTTAAATCGTCATTGCGCTCGTCACTTTCCGACGAAATTTTGAACTAACGAAATGTCTTTGATCCAGGTGTCGGAGTTGGGGATATCGACGTATATGTAAACCGCCAAGAAAACGGTCGATGGACTTACAAGAACCCCACGGCTGACCTGAGCCCAGAAGACAAAATTTACTTCTGGACAATGGTTCGCGCTGGCGGAAAAGAGTATCAGAAATTACGGCAAACCTACACTGTGCCTGAAAGAAATCAACCTGTCCCTGCGACCATGCCTGATGCCACCACGACATGCGAGATGGTAAATCCTGAGGATTGAGCCTGTGAAAATGTATTATTTCTTCCATTATAAGTTCAGAAAAATCGTACCTGATACGAATTTCATTATTCTTAAGTTAGATCGGGCCAGGCTTCTCCATTTAATTCATTCAATATTGATGTGTAATTGCATAAACGAATAAAATATATGCTTTTGAAATATATGTAATACACTGTGATTAGAACCTCAAAACTGTTTCACATATTCTATAATATGTTATTAATTATTCGCACCACGAGCCACTCCTTGGTAGCCAGTTATTATCGTTTCTACGATCGGAGTGATTAAATTTTTCGCCGACGGCTTTTGAAATGACCGCGTCATCTAATTGACCCGTAAAATTGTATATATAAACGCTGATTCTCCGTCACTCGTCATTCAGTTGTTGAGTAAAAGTCAAGCCAAGCTTGCAGTCTTATGGAATTTTAGTGAGGTAATATTTATCCAATTCTTTTTGTACACATTGAATCAATTTCGATAACGATGAGAAGTTGTATCGTCTTTGCGGTATTGGGTACAACAATTGTCGCAAATATCGACGCTGTGGATGGAGACTTCAAATTCCAACTGCTGGATCCCCACATGGCTACCGGGTCCCGTTCAAACCCATGATTGAAGTCACCGCAGTCACCCTCCACGGAGTCATCAACGAAAAGAGAGAAGGTGGCTATGACGTTGCACATTGGTCTGCGTCTGAATAGCCAACAAGAAGTTTACAATTCATGTATCTTCGTCAAGGATAATTGGCTGAAACCCTCATCTCATGTTGTCTTCTCGTCTGATTGAAATAAATCCATGTCCATGGGCACTTTTATCGGACGATCTGCCGCAAAGACCGAGAAGCAGAGGAACGGATGGTTCGTTTACCGAAATACTAGCACTCTTGTGGATCCAGGACACGTCGTTCATTTCTAGGTTCATTTCAGTTTAGGTTTGACCATGGGCCACGGTCCAGCGCAGATTAATTGATGGTCAATCGAAGAAGGGCCGGCGAAGATTTTCCTGGATGTGGAGTGATATAT
>JAEUYN010002075.1:0-42711 GCA_018257835.1 Euura lappo | reverse complement strand
TACTTTAAAATTCGGAGTTATGGCCTTTCGGTTACTTTTAAATTCGGAATTATGCTTTTCGGTTACTTTTCAATTCGGAACTATGCCCTTTCGGCACAAAGTCGTTCGGAATTTTGAGCCCGCCCCGACAAAAAATAATAAACTTGCGTTATCCAAAAAGATATTTTGGCAATGCGAAACTAAATTGCGACCAGAAAAGCAAGTTCATTATTTTTTTTTATCTCCCTTTTCTTTCTACCATTTTAATGTATTTTCGAAGATCGTCCTTGGACTGGTCTCGTCGGCTGGTCAATGGAGTCTCATCCGTAGAATTTGTTGAAATAACATTTCCGTCTCTATCTCCGGTAATACGAGCGGAAGAGAATAGTTTGGCATCGATCAAAGGCGTGGAATGAGACTCTAGTCTCATTGGCTCCATGATATTGCTTCCAATATTAGGACTAGATTCGGACTTCACAAGATTTTTGGACTCGAATAATTTTTCAGCATAATGTCGTTGCGTGTGCGTCGTCGTGTTGTCCATATTGCCTCCTGGAAATGACAGAAAAACGGTTAAAAAAAAAAAAAAAAAATACCAATCTCCAATTTATCTCGTTTCAACATTTACCAGAGATAATTTGCAGCGCTTGTTGCCACTGCCTCTGCATAACGGAATGCAGTTGTTCGGCTAGTTGGGTTTTCTTAGCCTGTTGATTGTTCAATTTCGAATCGAGCATCGAAACCTGCTGCATCGATTGCGCCAGCTGAATTTCATACAGTCGTTTTTCCTCCTTGTGTTTTTCCTCCAATAAATTAATCTCCAATTGATGCCTGAAACGATAATGATATCACGTTTCTTATCTTTTCACGCGTCGTTGTCTCCTTTATACCCACTTGTCGAGAACAGTTTTGATCTTCCTTGCCGCACACTCGGCGATCGCTCGCTGTCTACTCTCCAGCTCGGATTGAAAGGCGGATTCCGCAGCGTCCAGCTGCGACTGAAACTCGTGAAGCTTAGCCTTCACGACTTCGTCGACTTGCTTTTGATAAACTTCGCGAAGTTCCATTCTTATCTTTTCTTGCTGAACCGCAAGCGACTTGGCTTCTTCCGAAGCTGTTCTCTGAAAAACGATTATCAATCGGTAAAAAATATCAGCAATATCGATATTCCCACTTCGACAATACCTCCGCGTTCTTCGCCTCGTCGATCACCGCAAGAAACGAGTTTTTATTCTGTTCTAAAATCTGGTTCCTGTTCACTTCTTCTTTCAGTTTAAGCTGAAGGCTCTCTTTCTCCTGTCTGAGAACGATGAGCTCCGCTTCGCAGGCGTCCAACGCCTTGTGAATGACTCCCATCTCGCCTCTGACTTCTCCGCCCCTGAGTCTCTCCCTGTTGACTTCCTGCTGAGTGTTTTTCAGCGCCTCTCCGAGCTGCTGATTCTGGTTCAAGATTTTGTTATACTCGATTTTAAGCTGGCCGTATCTAGCCTCGGCTTCTTGAACCAGCGATTTATAATTTTCCAACTCATCGGCGTGTTTTTTCAACGAATCAACCCTCTCCTCGGTCATTTTATCGCTCTTCTCTTTGTAGCCTGCGGCCAGATCCAACGCCTTGGACAATTCGCCTTCGCAGCGTTTTATCTGCGATCTGAATTCCCCGCATTCCATTTCGTGTTTGTCTTTCACGTTCTTCAAAGTCAGCTGCAAGTCGTTGGATTCAGCCTCCAATACCTGCCATCTCAGTTTCAACTTTGTCCACGCGTTTTGGAGCCGCATTATTACCACGTTCTTCTCGTTATCAACCCTGACAGCCACCGCTACTTTTTCCTGCTGTTCCAGCAGACGTTTTTGAAGCTCTTGAATCAGGTGCTCGCAGTGCTGAAAGAACGAAAAAAAGATATTGAATTGCAATATGTAATAATAACGGATTGGGGACGTACGTCTCGTCTGAATTTTTCTTCTTCCAATTTAATCCGCAGCATATCCTCTTGCGATTTGGTTGGATCATTCTCCCAGAAGTCGGACAACGTCAGAAGCCGATGCGGTAAAATCCTGAAAGCGAAAATACATTCAATGAGGGAAGTTGGAGGTAGAAAAACGACATTGAAGGGAGACAGGCTAAAAATTCCGAACGACTATGAGCCGAATGACCATAATTCCGAATTTAAAAGTACCGAATGGCCGTACTTCCGAATTTAAAAGTAGCAAATGGCCATAATTCCGAATTTAAAAGTACCGAATGGCCATAATTCCGAGTTTAAAAGTACCGAATGGCAAAAATTCCGAATTTGAGTGTATGGAATGACCATAATTCCGAATTTAAAAGTACCGAATGGCCGCACTTCAGAATTTAAAAGTAGCAAATGGCCATAATTCCGAATTTAAAAGTACCGAATGGCAAAAATTCCGAATTTGAGTGCATCGAATGACCATAATTCCGAATTTAAAAGTACCGAATGGCCGTACTTCCGAATTTAAAAGTAGCAAATAATATAAATTCAAATTTAAAGTACCAATAATATTACAATTCAGAGTTTAAAAAGTACCGAATGGCAAAATTCCGGTCAGGTGTATGGAATGACATAATTTCAATTTAAAAGTACCGAATATTACACTTCAAATTTAAAAGTAGCAAATGGCCATAATAAATTTGAAGTTTAAAAAGAAGTACCGAATGGCAAAAATTCCAGATTTGAGTGCATCGAATGACCATAATTCCGAATTTAAAAGTACTGAATGGCCGTACTTTAATTTAAAGTAGCAAATGGCCTCAATTCAGTTAAAGCACCTAATGTAGTATAATTCAAGGTTTAAAAGTACCAGGAATGGCCCAAAAATTCAGAATTGGTGTGGGTGTATAATTCCAATTTAAAAATTTCGAATATTACCTTCAGAATTTAAAATGTGAAATGTATAATTAATTTAAAGTACCGAATGGCAAAAATTCCAATTTGAGTGCATCGAATGACCATAATTAGAATTTAAAAGCCTGAATAACAATGCTAAGATTTAAAGCAATGGCCATAATTCCGAATTTAAAAGTACCGAATGGCCATAATTCCGAGTTTAAAAGTACCGAATGGCAAAAATTCCGAATTTGAGTGTATGGAATGACCATAATTCCGAATTTAAAAGTACCGAATGGCCGCACTTCAGAATTTAAAAGTAGCAAATGGCCATAATTCCGAATTTAAAAGTACCGAATGGCAAAAATTCCGAATTTGAGTGCATCGAATGACCATAATTCCGAATTTAAAAGTACCGAATGGCCGTACTTCCGAATTTAAAAGTACCGAATAAATATAATTCCCGTTTAAAGTAAGGAATGGCTATAGTTCTGAATTAGGAAGTACCGAATAACCGAAATTCCGAATTTAAAAGTACCGAATGGCCATAATTCCGAATTGAAAAGTACCTAATGGCCATAATTCCAAATTTCAGAGTATCAAGTGGCAAAAACTCCGAATTTAAAAGTACCGAATGGTCATAATTCCGAATTTAAAAGTACCGAATGACCATAATTCCGAATTGAAAAGTACCTAATGGCCATAATTCCGAATTTAAAAGTACCGAATGGCATGATTCCGAATTGAAAAGTAACCGAAAGGCCATAATTCCAAATTTTAAAGTACCGAATGGCATGATTGCGAATTGAAAAGTAACCGAAAGGCCATAATTCCGAATTTTAAAGTACCGAATGGCATGATTCCGAATTGAAAAGTAACCGAAAGGCCATAATTCCGAATTTTAAAGTACCGAATGGCATGATTCCGAATTGAAAAGTAACCGAAAGGCCATAATTACGAATTTCAAAGTACTGAATGGCCATAATTCCGAATTTAAAAGTACCGAATGGTCATAATTCCGAATTTAAGAGTACCGAATGGCATGATTCCGAATTGAAAAGTAACCGAAAGGCCATAATTCCGAATTTAAAAGTACCGAATGGCATAATTCCGAATTGAAAAGTAACCGAAAGGCCATAATTCCGAATTTTAAAGTACCGAATGGCATGATTCCGAATTGAAAAGTAACCGAAAGGCCATGATTCCGAATTTTAAAGTACCGAATGGCATGATTCCGAATTGAAAAGTAACCGAAAGGCCATGATTACGAATTTTAAAGTACCAAATGGCATGATTCCGAATTGAAAAGTAACCGAAAGGCCATAATTCCGAATTTTAAAGTACCGAATGGCATGATTCCGAATTGAAAAGTAACCGAAAGGCCATGATTCCGAATTTTAAAGTACCGAATGGCATGATTCCGAATTGAAAAGTAACCGAAAGGCCATAATTACGAATTTCAAAGTACTGAATGGCCATAATTCCGAATTTAAAAGTACCGAATGGTCATAATTCCGAATTTAAAAGTACCGAATGGCCATAATTCTGAATTTAAAAATACCAAATAACCATAATTCCGAATTTAAAAGTACCGAGTGGTATAAAATTACTAAATGGCCACAATTCCGAATGACAAGTACCAAAATAAGAGTTTTGCACGGTTTTGCCGAATGCTTGTTGTAAAAAACCGTGCAGAACATTATTTCGGTACTTTTGAATTCGGAATTATGACTTTTCGGCTCATAGTCGTTCGGAATTTCGAGCTCGTCCCATCGAAGACAACGTGTGAAGAGAGAGTACCTCGAGTTTTCCGTGTTTGTAGCGACGTCGTTACTTATTCTACTGATCTCCTCGACACTTTGGGCAACTGTGCTGCATCCCAATAAGTTACAGGTGCTATGCGACTGTTTATCAACTTGTGCAGCAATCTGCGTAATTCCAGGCTCTGTTTTTGTGCAAGCTTTTGAAATATTCCCGTGCAAGATCGAGTTATCATTGTTCAAAGGTGCGCCGTCTACATTCGTCGACGACCTATCGGCAACGACCGGCTTTTGACCTTCTTCCTTCTTTTGTCGCCACATCTTAAACTCCCAAATCATTTTATCAGTCTCATCAAGGTGCAGCGAACCTTCGTCAAAAGGCACCGAAGCCCTGTTCCCATCCTGGGAAAACTCAAGACGTCGCGCGGGTGAGGAATCGCTCTCCTTGACGATGTCGAGCCTCTGATACAAGCATTTGTCTTTAATTCTCCTGGCTATCTGAGCCTCGGTATTCTCCATCTCTCGCAGGAGCTCGTCGACCTCGGAGAGTTCCATCTCCTTTACCGAACGCTCCGGTTTCAGACCCTGAGACGACGCTGGGGGTAATGAAAAAGACATTCCGTCAGCGGGTCGGTTATCCGATCCACCAGAGGCGTGCGGTATCCCCATGTTTGCAAGCTCGTAGTTCTTACCACGACGAATTATCGACGGTTCCGACCGCGGCGAAGGCTCGTCGACTTTGTTTACATGAATCGAGTTAGTGCGGCTGGACTTTGAAGCGTTAGTGTAGTTATGAGAAGCCGGAGACCTCGCGTCCCATGAATTATTGTCGATCGGGGTCGAGGGTACGGACGAATACTGACGGGGTTTTATCGGGGTGTTTGGAAGGCTTGAAATCTGACTTACTGAGGAGAATCTGTTCCTGCTGGACGCCAATTGGCTCCGTTGATGACAGCAGAGGCTCGGATTTATCGTTTTTAACTGATTTTCGACCAAAGAAGCGTCCAGACTCGTGTCTTTCGACTCTATGACGGACATTCGACTCTCCAGGGACTGAACCTGGTCGAATAACTCGGTTACCACGCTCGTAGCGGGCGCTCCGAGGCCGTAACCTATACGATCCGCTTTATAATCGGAATCTTCAGAGTCCGAAGACGGTACGAGGAATAAATCGGGTGGAATAAGCAGGAGGACGTCGGTGTCGTCAGATTCACTCATCATCCGCTGATTTTTCTTTATAATTTAACACATTTTTAAGAGTTTTTAGAGAAAATTTTTAGGTTATGTTCGAATAGCGGCTCGATTTGCGGAACCGTGTCAGTTTTGGGTTGGTTTATTTTACTGTGTCGCATAAATTATTCGCACTTTTACACATAATGCGAACATTTCGATCACTGAACCGACGATTGAGGCTCGAGTTCGGTTACAGGTTAGGGTTATCGAACGCCTATATGCCTGTCAAACGCTAGCGGCTTGCGTGCGCCGCTGTGATGCGCGCGCATCCTATGCGTGTGATGCGCGAGGCGCGGGAATTTGAATCAGGGATGGGCGAATCTCAACCAAAAATGAGTCTCGTCGGTAAATTGAGTACTTTATGATAAGATAAAAATCTGAAAAAAATCAGCCACGATAAAGATGATGAGAGTGTTCATTTTGGATAATAATAATGCCCGAAAGTTATCAATAAATTGTTTAAACAAAACATTGTTTAACAAGTTCTCTGGTAACGTTATTTTTTTCATCTCAAATAAATTCCCTAATTTTTCTGAACACAAATGCATTCTTTAAGAATTTTGTCACTATTTTGAAATTTCCGTTTTCGAAAATTTGTAGAGGCTGTATTTACGAAACTATTTGTTCCATGCCACGGAAACTTCGGAATTGTAATCTACATCGTTTTCACAAAAACATATCCAAAATACAGATTTTTTTTCCATTTTTCAAGATTTGGAAATTTCAAAATAGTGACAAAATTTTTAAAACATTCACGTGTATTCAGAAAAATTAGGGCATTCATTTGAGATTAAAAAAAATAACGTTACCAGAAGATTTTTTAAACAATGTTTTGTTTAAACAATTTATTGGTAACTTTCAGGCATTTTTATTATTCAAAGTTAATACTTTGATCGTCTTGATTGTGGTTGTTTTTTTTCCGATTTTTATCTTATCTCAAAGTACCTAATATTAATCGATTACTTTTTGTCGATGTTTTTTAACTTCCCGTTTCTCTGTTTTCAGAGAAAAAAGGAAGTTATTGTGATCACCCCGAAAATGAAAAGTTGAGTTTTCACTAAATCTTCACGTTTCGAGGTCCAAAGAATCACCTCCGACTATTTGCAGTTTGACGTCTGGGTGTGTGTATGTGCGTGACCACATTTTTGTCCGCGCGATATCTCGACAACGCGTGGTCGGATTTCGATCAACTTGGGCTCAATCGACGGGGCTTTTCTTAACTTAGAACTGATTAGATTTTGGCTTCGATCGGATTAGTACTTTTTTAACTATTCGAATAACAAAATTCTAAAAAAAACACAACAAAAATGACGATACCTTGAGAACGAATCAACGGATTTCAATGAAATTTGGTACCATATGGTTTTTTTGATCGCTGATCGCGAATCTGAAGTCAGTTTTGCAAAATTTCCATTTGGCGTATTCGATATGCTGCAAAAAAAAAAAACTAAAAACATTTGGATTTGGATGAAACTTGGTACTTGTAGGTTTTTTGGGTCACTGATCACGAATCTGAAGTCAGATTAGCGAAATTCGAAATGGCGAGTCCGAAGTGCTGGGTGAAATACTAAAAACATTCGAAATCTTACGGAAATTTGTACTCGAAGGTTTTTTGAACCGCTGATCAAGAATCTGAGGTCAAATTTACAAATTTCAAAATAGCTGAGAACAAAATAAATAGCGGGAAGTTCGAAGGCTGGCTCATAGTCAGCCCAAACCCGCTTGTTACTATTCAATTTATCGATATCCGATTCTTCTCATAAAAAATCGGAAAATCCGATGTTTTATGTTTTTTATTACCTTTTTTTTTGTCTTCCAATTCAACTGTTAAAAAACAGCCTATAATATCACATTGCTTCAATAACAGTGAACGACAAATTAAGGTGGGAATATTGCAAAGGATATAAAATTCACAAAACAAAGGAAATCAAATGAAAATTCGTACCCTAAGTCCAATAAATTGTACCTGGAAAATTGATTCTTTTATGTGTTCGATATTATTTTCCTTATATATTGATAGAATGAATGTTGTGACGTGGTGGGATAGAAAATTGGAGCTAATCTATTTGACCCAGTTTCCCTTAGATATTGCTACGCGGAAGAGAATGTTTTCATGCGATCAGATTGAATTCTATAACATTATAATCAAATCTGTCTCGAAAGAATTAGACATTTTCACAGACTTATGTGATCTCGTAAAGTTTTATGAACTCATATAAAATTTGATGAGCCTGCAGTACGATTGTATAAATAAATTATCATAAATTATACACTCACGAGAACATAAGAGTCCGTTGTTAAATTTATAAGAATCAAATCACTTTGTTATATAATATTTGAAATTCAAAAACTGTTATTAACGATTTTTTTTTAACGACTGTATAGAAATAAATTCTACTCTTGCGACTAGAAAAAAAGAAAATGTGGACGAACTCTTCTCATGATCCTTATTGCGATATCATTGGTGAACAAAAAATGAAACAATCAAAAAAAAAGTACAAAAAAGAAATGGAAAAATCATTGACGAATCGAATGTCAATTCGTACAGCACGAATAAATTCCAAATAAATCAGGAATGGAGCAATATGGAGTAATTGCTTTCGAGGATTTGTTGCCACGTATGAGCAATTTTCCCCTTTCCGTTTTGCTGTCAATTTTCCTGTACACGGTATACAAATTTATGTAGTACATCGCGCAGTGCAGTCAGGTATAAATAACCTGCGTGCTCCAGATGGAATATTATAATATGACACATCATCCTGAAACGCGACGCAGCGATGAAAAGCTATAGACTCCACTCTGCTCCACTCCACTCTACTCTACTCTAGGTACTCTACCATTGCGCATTTGTAATTTCCAACTCATTTGATAAACCCAACGAAAAATTTGAGCTTTGTACCCATTTACAACTGGAGAAATTCAACTAGCGTTACATCAATGTAATTCCACCCCTAAAATCAGTCCTTCAATTTTTCGAACAATCTTACAGTGATTTGCGAAATTTCGCACACTTTGATTCCTCACCGAATCACAAATAATTACCATTAAACAATTTCGATGATTTATCACGGTTTCGAATACAAAATCTGCAATATTTGACATAAACTCTGAACACTACAGAGAAACCCGCATATGCATTCGGAGAACAACGCATCTTCCCACACATCGGCGAACATTGCTGCGCAATAAAACTGCAATGCGTTGAATTGCGCCAATTTCACTGCCATATTTGTTTTATCGGTTCAGATAAAACTTTCAAGAGTTTCGATACGGTCTGCCACAAGGATGTCGGAGTTGGGTTGCCTTCGTAAAAATCGTTTCACTTTCGAGGATTTATATCCTCACCTGTGAGGGCAATTTTTGTTCGACACAGTAACCGACTTTTTGCCGAAGCTAAAGCTGCTAAAATTCTAAAAATTGTCACGTTGAAACAGTCGGGCTCTCGCACCCCAAACTACACTGCATCAAGCCATCGATCAATACTCATGCTTATTATATATTATAATAACCGCGTGATTTTAATGCACTTAGCTGCACTGGTGACAGTCGAGCGTGAGAGGGGGGCTAAATCTCCCAAAATTTAATAATCCAACGGCCTGGCAGATTATCCACCTCTAGAGTACGACGAGCTGGGGGTGGAACCTCCACAATCTGCTTCGATTACGTGGATAATTGATGAATATATGTCAAAATGGACCAAAAAAAAAAAACAATTTGTAGTTTAATTGTTGGACTCGAGTCTGTGAACAAAGTTCGAATCCAGCAGGTCATAATTGACCACACTTGCGATATGATGGTGATCCGCACAGCGTTTCAACCGGGCATTATGGAGTTTCAAAGTGCTATCGAGTGAATTTGCGGCTTAACGTTCATTAATGGTAGGTACATTCACTCGAGGCACTTTGAAATTCAATAACTTACGGTTGCAGGATCAGCATAATTATGCATTATTTAGTGCTTCTGACTTTAACTCAAACTTCCGATCTCGTATGTCGAGCAATAAAATACGAAACGATATTGGAGCTTCCAGCAATTCTGAATTTTTTAAATCTGACCTCAGATTCTTCGGATCAGCTGCAGCGGTTAGAAAAACATGTAGCACCAAATTTCATTGAAATCTGTGATCCGTTCTCAAGATATCGTCATTTTTACTACATTTTCTAGAATTTCGTTACATGTATCAATCTTAACATAATCTTGTCTCGACTTTTATGGATCACGTCTACGAGAGACCGCAAAAGACGTCTTTTGGATTTAAAACAAGATTTATACGTCAAAAAGTGGGACATTTGACAACTTTGAGTTCTGTGCTGTCTGGGTCAACAACCTGACAGAATTGTTGATAATTTAAGCTAAAATAATAATTATAGCTTAAGCTTCTCGATGATATGATTTCATTGCTGTCTCAAGAACGTTATTACTTCGAGACTAAATAACTATTTCAATATTGGAAGCAATCGTCATCGAAAAAGTCGTGCGATCCTCCCAAATAAAAAGAACAGACAAGCGTCACGAGAGACAAAAAAACCTGCTTCAAAACCAAACTACTCAACCGATTTCGATGAAATTTATATGGGACCAATCTGAAAGTATGCCCTTTCGAATAAAAAAAGAATTTTCCAAATCGGTTCATAAATGACGGAGTTATGAGGTAACGAACATACAAAAAAAAAAGAAGACAAGCGTCACGAGTGACAAAAAAACCTACTTCAAAACCAAACTACTTAACCGATTTCGATGAAATTTATATGGGACCAATCTGAAAGTATGCCCTTTCGAATAAAAAAAGAATTTTCCAAATCGGTTCATAAATGACGGAGTTATGAGGTAACGAACATACAAAAAAAAAAAAAGAAGACAAGCGTCACGGGTGACAAAAAAACTGACTTCAAAACCAAACTACCTAACCGATTTCGATGAAATTTATATGCGACCAATCTGAAAGTATGCCCTTTCGAATCAAAAGAATTTTCAAATCGGTTCATAAATGACGGAGTTATGAGGTAACGAACATACAAAAAAAAGAAGACAAGCGTCACGAGTGACAAAAACCGACTTCAAAACCAAACTACCTAACCGATTTCGATGAAATTTATATGGACCAATCTGAAAGTATGCCCTTTCGAATCAAAAAGAATTTTCCAAATCGGTTCATAAATGACGGAGTTATGAGGTAACGAACATACAAAAAAAAAGAAGACAAGCGTCACGAGTGACAAAAAAACCGACTTCAAAACCAAACTACCTAACCGATTTCGATGAAATTTATATGGGACCAATCTGAAAGTATGCCCTTTCGAATAAAAAAAGAATTTTCCAAATCGGTTCATAAATGACGGAGTTATGAGGTAACGAACATACAAAAAAAAAAGAAGACAAGCGTCACGAGTGACAAAAAAACCTACTTCAAAACCAAACTACTTAACCGATTTCGATGAAATTTATATGGGACCAATCTGAAAGTATGCCCTTTCGAATAAAAAAAGAATTTTCCAAATCGGTTGATACATGACGGAGTTATCAGGTAACAAACATACAAAAAAAAAAAAATACAACCGATTTGAGAACCTCCTCCTCTTTTGAAGTCGGTTGAAAAGTGGAACGATTTCGAAGACATATAATAATTTCATCATGTTCGAGTGGTGAGAATATAAGCAACAGCTTGTCAACGCGAACAAGCCAAGCTGGTACTGATCTTGTTTTCACGTTGGCAATTGGGAGGACGATCGGTGAGATGGTTTCGCTTGCACTGCTAGTTCTCAATTTCTCTTGGGATTTCACAAATATAGAGGTGGGTACGAACGTGCCCCACGTGCATATTGCTGTATTTATTTGTTTATCTTTCGTCCCTGATACTTGTGACAATTTATAGAACCGTGAATTGTCAGATTACAGAGAAAGGAAAGGAAAAGATAACATGGGCGTTTCACTCTGATCGGACCTCGCAGGCATTAAATGATGCGTTTGCTAACGCGCAGCTACATGCAAGTGGTTACAATTGAGTTGAACAACGACAAAGAACTTGTATGCACGTACATACATACATACATTGCAACTGTATAACTTTGAAAAAGTCAGCGTATAGAGAGCCCGAGGCAATATTGCCGTTGGTATACATAGGTATCTCCTCTTTTTTATTCTATCCTACATATAGATATTTTATCCGTTATTTTCTGCGCTTCAAACTTTTCGAAACATACGAGTTTTAAGATACTTTCATTTTATTCAACGTCAACTTTTCCACGTGTATAACCCACTTTGAAAACTCTTTTCATCGCCTGCAGTTTCCATAATACTATTACGTATTACTCTGTCCTTATATTCTTTTGTTGAAATTACCTGCAGGATTTAATCTGTCACAAAAATGAGTTTTTAATGCATGTGTGGTAGAAAATGTGTTGCAATGAACGAAGAAGAGATTACAAAGTACATCTTCGACAATGAGTGGGGTACAAAATGTCTGGAATTCCTCGGAGTCTGCAGGGAAGAGCTGTTTTATCTCTGGTTGAGTCGCTTGAAACAGGATCAATTCCCAATCAGTGACCAATGAAGACAACATTTCTCCGGATGCCAGGAAGCCCGGCACCAATGTGGACTGTCTTGAAGGTAGTAAAAGTTTATACGAGTAACAGTTTATAGCTTTTCGAGCACGTTTTCTACTCCGGATGGCAGGAAAAGCCCGGTATTATGGCAGTAATCATAAATGAAGTAGTGGGAAACAATATGAGATAATATAATGAAAGCTTTTGTTCTTATTCCTTCGGTGCGAATAATAATTCCTAAACCATTTTCTCTTCATTCGTTCAAAGTACGTTTTTTTTAAGATTCTGGATGACGAAATATTTTCAATCGGTACCGCAGATGGTTTTTTCGATCGCTGATCAAGAATGTGAAGCTAGATTTGCAGATACAAAATAAATGTATAAAAATACTCAAAAAATTATTGATATCTTATCCAAAGTTCGTTACACATCGAAAAATGGACTTTTCTTTTTCTTAATCATTTGTCGAGGATTTAAGGAGGTTGGGGCGCTACTCTCTAGTGATTTAGCCTTTAATCGAAAAATTGCAACGAGTGACCCCTAAAATCCGGTCCCTGTCTCATGGGTAACCTTAACTCATATAACATACGAAACCCAAGTGACTTGGTGATTATTGCCCTAATTATATTTGAAACAATGAAAAATACATTCCGAGAGTCACTCGGTTGACTCGAATACCAACTCCAATTCGTTGAATAATAGCTCACTTTTTAGCGATAATATTGACTGGCATCGATCGATTGTATGTAATATCAGTACCGAAACGCATGAAATGTGATTGAAAATTTATATTTTCAATTGAAAGAATTTATTCCGACTGAATAAAGTACTCGATTAACCGCTAGTAAACTTGGCAACGTGGTCATATTCGGAGGTTGTCAGCACTGGCATTAGCAGACGCCCGGTGCGCGCTTGAAAGTTTCTTTCCAGCGGGAACATAACCCTCAAATACTTCGCGATGGTAGACAAGCTAGGTAATACATACGAATGCAGTACGAAATAAAGGACATTGTATGAGTTAAAAAATATTCATTTTCAGAGAATATTCATTAATCACGGGAAATTATATGTCCCTACGTAAGAGTTGAGAATTCGTTTCTTCACAGCTCGCAAACCTATCCATCGGCCTTATGTACGATTCAATTTGCGCGCCCAGTAGTGAAGATGCGACGCTGTCGCGTTACGGCCGAGTGTTCCCGCAAAACGACTATTTTCAGCACAAAATCATGATTTTCTCTTGAACTGGCCGGTTGAATACGTCACAACTTCGTAATAATACTCGCAATAGTCGATATTACAAACCGCTATGTTTTTTTAATTTTTATCTTATGTGCAAGATAGTTAAATCAAGTGAAATGGATACGATCGGCTATGACTTCGTATACGTGACGTGTTAAATCGAGCAACTTTCGGAATTTTTTACTGGAAAACGGTTCGGTCAAATAGACTGAATTTTTTTTAATAAATTCTGTGTACAACAATCTTGATTTCACCAAATTTTCAAGTCTTTATCTTATATTCAACCAAACGCCCCAACCTCCTTAAGGCACACGGTTTATTCGATTATGTCCCTCGACGACTCATTTTCTTTGGAGAGCAATTCTTCATCGTGTGAATGAGGGAAACTGAGAATAAAAATCCTGAGATAACTTATGGTCAGTTATCGACAATTTAGCAACAATCTAGTCACTCTTTTGCTAATAGCTTGGTCCAAAAATTTTATTTCTCAATTGCCCTCGTTCACACGACGAATGATTGTTTTCCGAAGAAAATATGAGACGTCGACGGACATAATCGGATCAACCGTGTGAATGAAATCTTGCGACAAGTGATTTTTGAGAAAACAAGCGGGTTTGGGCTGACTATGAGCCAGCCTTCGAACTTCCCGCTATTTATTTTGTTCTCAGCTATTTTGAAATTTGTCAATCTGACCTCAAATTCTTGATCAGCGGTTCAACAAACCTTCGCGTACAAATTTCCGTAAGATTTCGAATGTTTTTAGTATTTTTCCCAGCAAACCGGACTCGCCATTTTGAATTTCGCTAATCTGACTTCAGATTCGTGATCAGTGACCCAAAAAACCTACGAGTACCAAGTTTCATCCAAATCCAAATGTTTTTAGTTTTTTTGCAGCATATCGAATACGCCAAATGAAAATTTTGCAAAACTGACTTCAGATTCGTGATCAGCGATCAAAAAAACCATATGGTACCAAATTTCATTGGAATCCGTTGATTCGTTCTCAAGATATCGTCATTTTTGTTGCGTTTTTTAGAATTTTG
Organism: Euura lappo; assembly: GCA_018257835.1. Classification (NCBI taxonomy): domain Eukaryota; kingdom Metazoa; phylum Arthropoda; class Insecta; order Hymenoptera; family Tenthredinidae; genus Euura; species Euura lappo. Next base: position 28,069 of record JAEUYN010002075.1, on the reverse strand, counting down.
TTATTTGAATAGTTTAAAAAGTACTAATCCGATCGAAGCCAAAATCTAATCGGTTCTAAGTTAAGAAAAGCCCCGTCGATTGAGCCCAAATTGATCGAAATCCGACCACGCGTTCTCGAGATATCGCGCGGACAAAAATGTGGTCACGCACTTACACACACACACACACCCAGACGTCAAACTGAAAATAGTCGGAGGTGATTCTTTGGACCTCGAAACGTGAAGATTTAGTGAAAACTCAAATTTTCACTTTCGGGGTGATCACAATAACTTCCTTTTCCGCACGCCGTGCGTAAAGTTCGATTTTACGCACGCAAACGTGCGTGTAATCGGACTTTACGTGCGTTTGTGATGAAAAATTTTGTTCGATACATGTGCGAAAGTTGTTTTTCGACTTGTGAGATTGTCACCCTCGCTTTGCTCGGGCGACAAACCTCCCACTCGTCTAAAACAAACCTTTCGCACTTGTATCGAAATATACTATTTTTCTCTGAAAACAGAGAAACGGGAAGTTAAAAAAGTCAATTTTTCGATGTGTAATGAACTTTGGATAAGATCGCGATGTACTGGTCCCCTTAATCGCGTTTTCGTGTGTCACTCAACCAATTGGTTTCCGTTATCACCGGTATCACAATTTACCCGAGGTGGTTGAGGATCGGTTATTTTTTCTCTTAACTTCAAGCCATAAAATGTAACCGTGGACGTCGCTTTAACCGTCGTATACCGGTCTTACCACCAAGACTTGAGCTATTTATCTTCACGGTCCAGTGTGCGACCGGGCGTTATTCTCCTAAGTATTGCGAATCACTTGGCTTGCTTTATGTCCCGCGAATAGCCATTTTATAGCGTAGTAGGGTAAGTATTTTATACTCCTAGACCTTTGGATACGAGCAATCGTTACGTCTCGCATGCGTTGTATAAGTTTACTGGAAAAATAAATAAATAATAATAACCGCCTCATGGGTGATAAATAATAGTAAAAAAAACGGTCGTTATTTGACGAACGGTTTCACAATCCCTAAACAGTCATCAGAGTTTCTAATAGCGAGCGGTGATTCGTGCAGGCCTTATCAGAAATAATCAATTATCAATAATTAGATCGACGAATGATATAAACTCGTTCTAATAGTATTACGATAGCGTTAATCCAATCATTCAAGAATGATCCAGATAACGGTGATAGCCTGATATCAATTTTGTCGATAGGGGAACTTTTTTTATAATACATAATCATTTGTATCAGTGATACGAGCTCAAAGCTTTTTCCCAACTTTCATCGATGAGATGTAGAGAAAGCTCAAATGTATTTACCGAACTCGAGTTCGTTTCATTGCTTTGGTCTTTGTGTGAGTTTTTTTTTTTTCTAAACGGAAAAGTTCTAAAATGATTTTTATTCGGTCGATACGTGTTTCGTTTCGGGTTCATTCGTACGAGAATTTCACATTGAGGAGAAGCGAATGTGTATAAAAAGCCTATACCAATATATTTGCTTTTGTTGAAAGCTTCGATGCCTCACAATAGATCAATATCACAGGCAACTGGATTTTTATAACGGTTTGAAATCGTTAAAAAAATACATATATATACTATATCGAGAGGATATATACATACACGTGATTGTGTAGCGAACTGGCATGAAGAAATGTATCCAATTGCCCGAAAATTCTCACTGTACTATAATTTGATTTTTTTAACTCGTTTTTTAATCATCTCTCTCATTCCGCACGCACGCACATCCGTTACAATTTATCGTTCGAACATTAACGTTCAGTCTCTTGTAATGCGAGATTCGTGCTGGCTAATCGGTACCGAAATCTAGACCATCTAAACAAGTACGTGACTGCGTGTGACGCCGACGCGACACACCCCAAAGCCGAGGATCTCGGGGTGATCCGAAACTCATTTCGTCTACTAAATTGGCCAATTCATCACTGGTGAAAATAATTTCTACGCCAAACTACGAAAAGAATCTACGAAAAAGTATCGGATTTCGGACTTTTCGTAGTTTATTTTTACGCCAGATTTTGTACAGAGTAGTAGTTTTTCGTAGATAGTTGTAGAATGAAATTCGATGTCTATATGAATTGTCGTTTCTAGGTATTCATAGTTTATCGTAGTTCCTCGTAGTTTTTTCGTAGATAGTTGTAGAAGCCAGTTTCGGGATTGTACCTGGATCCTACCTGTACCGCAATTTAATAAACGACGCGATTTCATAGTAATTCGACCTATTTTTAGAAAAAATCTACTCAACGTTGATGGAATTTTTGAATTTAAAATTAAAAAAAAAAAAAATTTACCCCCAGAAGGATTTGAACCTAGCCCACTTTTAGGGGCCACCCATCCAAGTACTGACCGCGTCCGATGTTGCTTAACCTCGGTGATCCCCAGATGTATGGTCTTCAACTCGCCCAAATTCATCTCCTTGCAGAACTTGACATTTTCTGGCAACATGAAGTTAGTGACTGACATGGAACTTCAACTGAATATTTGAAAAGCTTTGTCACGTTAAGCTTCATATTCTGCCAGCTTTTCGTAGAAAATCATACATTATGGTAATTTTGCGTAGAAATTCGTACTATTCAACAAACAATCGCCAAAGTTTAATCAAATCCTTCCGGCAATTAGACTTTTCACTTTTGTTGTAGAAAATTCTCAATTATCGTAATTTTTTGTAGTTTTATACTTGCGATCTACGTAAAAAGATTCTCATACATTTCAGTCGTAAATTTCTGTAAATGTTCGTAGATATTCATAGTTAGTGCAGTTCTTATCTGCCATATTCCGTAAAAATCTACGAAAAAATTTTCGGGTTGATCGTGGTCGTAGATTTTCGTAAACTTTCGTAGATATTTGTAGTAAAGATATTCTGTTGCTTGAAAGATGTAAATTTTCATAATTAATCATGAAATTTCGTAGTTTTCTACTTCCGGAACTACGAAAGACTACAAAAAATTACGAGAAATTGCAAACAATTCCGATTTTCTGAACATTTCTACGATTTGACAGTTTTTGTAGTTTGACGTGAAAATTATTTTTACCAGGGATATTCCGTCGTCGGGAAACTGTAGATTTTTGTAATTGTTCATGAAAATCCGTAGTTTTCCACTGCCAAAACTACGAAAAACTACGACAAATCAAGACAAGAACATTCAGCTTCATTCCGATTGTAGATTTTCGTAGATTCCCGTAGATACTCGTAGAACTGATATTCCGTTGTGGGAAAACTGTAGATTTTCGTAATTGTTCAAGAAAATCCGTAGTTTTCCACTTCCAAAACTACGAAAAACTACGACAACTCAAGACAAGAACATTCAGCTTCATTCCGTTTGTAGATATTCGTAGATTCCCGTAGATACTCGTAGAACTGATATTCCGTTGTGGGAAAACTGTAGATTTTCGTAATTGTTCATGAAAATTCGTAGTTTTCTACTTCCAAAACTACGAACAACTACGACAAATTACGAAAAATTATGAATTATTACGAAAAACCTCGTTTTTCTACGCATTTTTACGCTTCGGTATTTTTCGTAGTTTGGCGTAGAAATTATTTTCACCAGGGATATTTCTGTCGGAAAATAATTAATCATCTGGCGGAGATATTGAGGATCTGGTTAGGGTTGAAAAAGACCAAAAATAATTGGATTTTCAAAAAACTAAATACATTCACCTATCAATATCGGCAAATATCCAATCCGATCCTGATCTTTAAGAAGTTCTCAATTGATATGCAGCCTTTTTTTTTACAAATATTTGTTTATCACAGAAACTGATTTTCGCCTTCTTTTCGGACTTCAGAATGTAACTGGAGATGAAATATTTATTAAATCGTGAGCTTTCTTGGTTCTTTATGAAAAAATTGGCTTTTTGAGGGAAATGATTGTTTCAAAGATCGTTTCTGAGAACTTTTGTCACTGTACAATAAATTCTCCTCTTTCTATTCTGTATCAATCGAAAAGCAAGCTTTTCAGAGGGTCTGAAAGCCCGTATCTCGGTCAGAGCCAACTTGAGACTGTTCAGTCTGACGAGCGCGAGCTTTTTCCCCGCGTTATTTTTTACTCACTTTTAATCTGATATCAACAAGAACTTTCCACTGTACGAGGTTCCAGCTAACTTTCTTGTCGAGGTACTCAGCCTAATCGATGAAAGCGATCGAGTTAGCGCTGTTGGAAGTGAGGTGCACGTTGGGACTGCAGTTGGCTGGTGAATTCAGGGATGCGATGCGAGGACGAACAACGCTTCGGCATTAAGTATTTATCGTCTCAGCGTCGCGTTCTCATAAAAAAGTCAGATAAAGAGAAAAGGTTGCTGCGAAAGAGCTCATCTTCCCTCAGTCTTGGCGAATTGCTCTTTAACACGATCCCGAACCTGCAGTCTTATTTCACTTCGGGTCCTTCAAAACGTCAAGGATCGACGATTCTCGCGACCCTTTGAGATCCCTCCCTTGCCCATCTGCGGTTTACCGAATTTACGTATTCTCGGTTTTCGACTTGGAAACCGATATGATCGAAGAAACGGGATCGCCTACTCACTTACTCTGGGATCTTTCGTGTGGTGGGTCGCATTGTACACCCACACGACGAACTAGTACAAAGTCAAGCCATCGAGACCCCGCCGAGCTTTGATGTCCTCGCGCTTTTCGTCCGGCTCGAAGGACGTCCGGGGACGGTGTCGAGGAATCTCGATCCTGTGATCTTCGGGTACGGGTACCACATCCATCCGTCTTGCGGGGAGTCCGTCATCCGATGGAACCCATTTGAATAGGTATACAGGGTTGTTCATTGGATTGATAATTTATACGAGAAGGATCGAGATATTTATGATATTCATGGGTATCAACTCCTGCCTGCTAAGTCCGCACAGCGAATTAAAGAAAAACAAGCCAATTCAACTCCTCGCTCTGTTTCCCGCGGGTAATTACTCGACGGATTAAAATTGCTAACTAATAAATTTGACGGTCTTACATTTTTTTTTCGCTCTTCATGCTTCGTGCACGGGAAACGAAGCGATAATGTTTCAGGGATTTGAAGGAAACAAATCGATTTCGATCTCGTAAATTGATTCCAAATTCTCACGGTATGTTTTTGGTACTGGCTTAGTTCAGTCCCGAGATATTAGCAAAAAACCACGTTTCGTGAAATTGTTTGAAAGTATTTTTTTTTTTTTTCCAAATGATGCATTGATTTGATTTTCCTGCAACCGCTTCCTCCTAAAAATGCCTCATGACTGAACTTCGCCCATTAACTTCGTTGCATTAGGAGATATCGTCGACGCGAAAGAGTCCGTTGTCGTGACGGTGAGGATATCTCGATGGGTATGCACGACTGCTCGCTCGTCATCCCTTACATTATCGTTCTCGCGACTATTCTCGACTTGTATCGATCACCGAGTGGAGTATTGAAAGTAGTGCATGCTCTTTTGGATTCGTGGAATTTCAAATATGGGGAGGAAAGGTACGAAGAATGAGCAGCGGGAGCTCCAGCGCCGATGGTCAGTGGTGAAGCAAAAGCTTCCTTCGCTTTTTTTCTTGTCGAAAACTTTAACCACGGCCACCTGAATCCCCCTCACGTTCTGCCCCACATCCATAGCAAGAAACGTGGGTGTACCTACTTATACTAACCTACAACTCTCTTGTTAGCTCTCGTTCGCTCTTTCCTCCCTCTACCCTGATCCAGACCAGCCACCGTAAGCCTTTGTTTGTACGATTCGTTGGCTGGTGGAAGTAGAAGTAGAAGTAGAAGTAGAAGTGGAAGTGGAAGCTCGTCGAGAGAGACGAGAGGAAATACCCGTAGCTTGTTCGCGCTCCGCCCTTGCGATATAACCTCAAACATTCGAGGTCGATTCTAGCAGTGAAGAGCAGCGAGACTTTGTGTTTGCTCGGATTTAACCGGGCAGTTAATGTTAGTGCGAGTCCATCTGTGCATGTCGCATGCCTATGTGATGGCTCATTCCATTTGACCCTATGGAGAAGAAAAAAAGTCAACCGTGTTCCATCAAAGAAGGTACACAAAAAAAGGAGGGGGTGGTAAATGGCTGTTCCACAACCCCAGGTTCCGTACACCAGTTGATGCCGTAGCTCCGACGTGAGGTGGGTATCTTTAACGCGTTTGCATAGCTGTTGAAATACACCACGCTACTGCAGTGCCAACTTGGCTTAAAAAAAGACATGGATGAAGTGGAGCGTAAGAGAAGCGTAAAGGCGGGAAAACAGTAAAACTGTGAAAGGCTTCACTGTTTCCCAAATATTACAGCATCCGTTCTTCTTTCTCTTTAATATCAACTTTTCCACACTGTGTATATATGTATTTTTCTAACCTAACCTAACCTAAGTTAACCTAAGTTAACCTAAGTCAACATACGTTAACCTAAGTTAACCTAAGTCACCATACGTTAACCTAAGTTAACCTAAGTTGCCAGAAGCTAACCTAAATCAACCTAAGTTAACCTAAGTTAACCTAAATCAACCTAACCTAACCTAACCTAACCTAACCTAACCTAACCTAACCTAAGTTAACCTAAGTTAACGGAAGTTGCCCGAAGCTAACCTAAGTCAACCTAAGTTAACCTAAGTTAACCCAAATTAACCTAACGTAACCTATGGCGAAATATTCCTACTCGTAGAGAATATTTTAAGAAAATTTAAGAGATGATACAGATAGATTTTATGAAAGTGCACGGAAATACTATAACCTATATAGCCTTATAGACCACCCGGGGGGTTCGCTTTTTCGGATTGAATATATAAATTATTTTGCCCGAGAGCCAGAGATAGCCTTATGAATCACGCCCACTTCCGATGCCGGATACGATCGTTTATTCCATAACTAAACGGACACGAATAATCCTATACATTGGCTTTTCTATCTAAATAACAATGGGATGATATACCGACGTTGTACATGAACGATGCAAGCTTTGCAATACACATGTTCACCAAATTCACGATTGTTTCGTTACAGGTTTGTCAGGAACATCGAGGGTGGTGTTACAATAGTGCCTACACACCTCTGACTCATATTTCGACTGAAAAACATTGAAATTCATCTTCCAATCATTTTTGTAATTTTTCCCTGTGAAATCACGATTCTATGATTGGCATTTTTCTAGCTAGGTCATTTATTTTTGTTAGAAAAAATACAATTTTTTTCTACAATTTTGATCAGAAATTGATATTTTCATAATTTAGTACAATTTCAACGATCAAGGAGTCAAGATTCTGATGAAAGACCCCAAAGTATCATGAAATAATCATGTCTTACTTTCACATCAATACATGTGAAAAAGACGACATTATGAAGTCCATAGTAAGCATTTTACCAGCTTTTCACTAAGCCCTGGCGATTTTTAGTACGTTACCAAGATCGGACTGGGTAATATTGGAGATGGAAATCAAAACTCCATCCCGGGCAATAAAACAGGCGAGGGTCGACGAAAACACATAAATTTTAGGCTTCGGCAATTTCACAACAGCTACGCAGGGGAGGGGGAATTATCGCAAGCTATTTCGGGTACGTGACTGTATTCCTTGGAAAAATTCTATAAAACAAAACGAAAAAATGAATAGAAAAATGTGATAGAGAAAAACCGTGCGGAATGATTTATTGCATTAAGGTAAACCTGGATGCGAAACCAATGTAAAAAAAGGAACGAGAATATAGAGAAACATTCGAAAACGAAGGCCTCAGCATTTTCTTATTTCCTGGCTCCCCTTCGCACCCCCTGAAACCCCGGCTTTACATTTGAAAGCAACGTTTCACCAAAAGTGATCTTGTGTTATCACATTTTCTATCGACTAAACTTTTTCCTTCTTTACCTCTCGCCTGCCTCGCCGGGCATTGTTCGTAATGGGACTGAGCCCTCAGTTCACGAGTCACAAACTGAAGACTTGAGGTCGCAAGCTCTCGTCGACTCTGCTGTTCCGGTCCTCAAAACGAGCTCCACTCACAGCTGCTAGGGATTCCAGCCCCCAGCCTCCGGCAGCACTCCGCTGAGCCACATTCGGATCACTTAATAGCTGATGGAGATGAATACCCCAAGTAGCTGGGACACAGTAGTCACAGATGCAAAACCCTGTGCGACCCCGTCTCCCCATAATCCACCCTCACACTCCCTCTGTATCGTCGCCATTCGCAGGACATTCGTCACGGTCTAGTCCATGGAGTTTCGTTGTTTTTCAAAACATTACGAAGACTATTATCAGGGGGGAGATACGAACGTTACGAGCTACTGCAAACGTCAAACAAACTTTGTCAACCCATTCCGTATGGCTTCCTTCCCCAAACTGCTTCAATTAGCGAAGTCGTTGCACGAATAATTTTATACTGAATTGGATAACACGGCGATTTTAGTCTAAAAAATTAAAAACAAAAAATAGTCTCTGTCTCAACTTCTATATATAAGTTGAGGAGATGAGGGAGGAACGAGTTATACACACGACAGTTATCACGACAGTCTGCGTGACAGACCTTTATTCAATGCCGGTCAGGTATGTACCATGTCTATTCTATACCTTATTCTTATACTGCTATCTCTAACAGTATCATCACCTCGCAGGTTTTGCAACATCGATAAGGAGATGAAAAACTGTAGAATGTACCCACATGAAACTTTTGAACATAATTTTCCATCGAATGTCTTCAGGTTTCGGAGTCCTTGAATTCTAGCCGTTTTTAAACCGATCTACCGAATGTCCTTCGTCGTCGCATTATTTTTCAATTTGATGTGAAAACACCAGTAGGCCGTGGCCTAACCTAAGAGTATTCGGAGTCCTTTGGTAAATACTTTACCTTCACCTTTGGAAGACGAACACAAACACAAACACCGAGCATTCGGCTTCGTAAATATTTGAAAGGCCAGAAAAGTATCTGGAATTAGATGGAAACAGAAGAAGCAAGGAGACACTTTCCAATTGATCGATCAGCCTTCGATCTGGCTCTTGTCATAATCGTTACGGTTATCAAGAATGTTGAAAGATTCATAAGTAAAAGTGAATTTTTGATGTATGAAAGAATAATCTGCGATGAGCAATTTCGAAGCACATTGCATATGCATGCGTGACGGAAAAAGTCAACCACGGCATATCACATGGCGGAGGATTTCAACAGCGACAAGACACGCGAGGCATTAGGATAATTAAACGGTAATTACAAAGCGGGGTGAAACGCATCGTCATGTCAGAATTATGAAAAAGTAAGGGGTCCCGGAATACGTGGAATCGCGGTTTTAAATAACGTCGGAATTACTCACTCTCTGTTATATACCGTTGGGGTGGATCTTGATTGCGACATTTTTAACAAACTTCCGTGGCGGAAGGATCACAGAGAAACTACGAAACACACCGCACGAGTCGTTCCTCGATTCTCACCCCATCCTGCCACACCCCATACTTTGCTATCCGCGTCCCCAGACTGTGGACTCTGGGTCATTTATATCATCCATAAGTTGTGAGTCGCGTTCGACTCTTGGAAAACTGAGACTTCGTCGATGTCGAGAGATAAAGGAAATATTTCCGAACCGCCCCCCCCGGAGGACCGGAAGCAATAGGTTCCAAGGTTTCGGATATTTCGTCCCTCTCCCGTAATATTTCGCTCACGTTGATTCATATTTGACCCACTATGAAGAGGGTCACCATCGCCATCACTTTTTATTTCTTCAGTTCTCCGAATGAACGGTAAAAGCGGATCGCAAACACAGAGAGAGGAAGCGTGGAGTCGGAAATTTCAACTCATTAAAAGGGTACGTTCGGAGTAGATTGATTTCTAGCTGTTATCGGATACTGTGTGGCTACAGTAGTTTATGATTCATGAATGCTGAGTAACGTGGATACTCCGCCATACCCACCAGCTACGCGATATATCGAGAACCGCGTTGAATAGAAATGAAACGTCAGCTGATCATGGACTTTGCGGAGAGCCAAAGTCGCCTCGATCCCCGGATACGCCGCTGCCTCCGCATCACCGTCAGCGTTTCGCTCAGATTACATGAAAATATGTTTTTCGTCATTAAATATTTGACCCAGATGTGTCACTGACTGAATTTTCCCACTTCGATTTCAAAAGCCACATAATTTTCACAAAAGCATGTTCAAATTCATATTTTGGCATCAGATGAGGTCCTGTTGAATTAATTTTATCGTTCGTTTCAGGTTCACGATGCGACTATAGATCGCAGTCTTCGCCATCTGTCGGTACATTTAATGATTTTCGCCCACACTATACGCTGCAGTCATTGTCCCCGGGTAGATTGATTTCCAGATTGTAGTTTAATTGTCCATTCGTGACTGCAGTTGATGGAATGCGTCGTTGATGAACCCCGAGATTCACGGGTCTCTCTCCATTGTTTTCCCGATGACAGTGTGTTATAGTGACTCCCATTTGTACAATTTCGCGTATCTTCTGGTGCACATGGAGTGTTACCAAAATTCTCTACATACTCAACTAATCACCTGAGACAATTTAATCTTTGTTGATGTCCCGTTGTCTGTTTTATTCCGTACTTACATATAGATACCAGGGAAGCAAAATCCCTTCAACAAACGCGCTGGAATAATTCCACTGTAACATTTAATAGGTGGTACGAGCAAGTACCAGTATAAGTGACGCGGGGGTTTGCATACAAAGAGGGCTTTGCAAAGTAATGGCAACTTACTGACACTGTATAAGAATTATAAGTCATACAGAAGACGGCAAGCACAAAAGAATATAAGTCACTTGCGTTACAATTGAATCGTAGAAATATAGAGAACGAAGAGTAAGAGAATCGGCACCGCGGTCTTCTCGAGGCAGTCGTAGAGATGGGAAAAAGGTCATCCCCAAGAGGCGTCTGTAAAATTTGCTGAATAATTTTACCCATTAGCAAAGATCCTGGCGAAGAGTGTATATAGGTGCTGGCACTTAATCCTTGGATCCGTCGAGTATTATCCATGACGAATGACGACGTGAAATAAAAATTCTACTCTACACCCATTCATCCAACTTCCCATTACGTAATTTTCGATGGTATACCGTTGACCCAATTGTTATACAATGAAATTCTCTACCGTTCCTCTCCAGCGCCTTACTTATTATTCCACCGAATCATTTCAGTTCGTTCGTTCAATCGTTAATCACGCCACATAGGTTGATGTGTAACCCGAAATCTGCCGAAAAATATGCCCACGAAGACGATGACGTTCGCAGTACCGGGATGCTACAGAGAATTTTACGGGTATGAACAAATAAATGTACGAATATAAATTAACAGAACGTTTTTTGTATGTTTAAAACGTGAAACTTTCTTTCGTCAATTTGTTATTTTGATTATCTTACAGTTTTTTCATCACTTTTGTAAGTTTAACATATAATTCTATTCATATATAGGTGAATCTATTCACTGTACACTACGCAAGGAGACTCTGCGCGTGGGTGACGCCAGCGCCAGATCGTCGACTAGCGGGATCAGGGTGAGACGCCGGTGGCGCTGGTGGCGGAGGTGCGCGCGCAGAGTCTCCTTGCCTCTCAGTGGCCGGGTTACATTTTATAGGGTAATTAATTGCGTGAATGTAACGATTTAGTTATTAATTAATAATAATATCAACAGGGAAGCATGCGTTTTTCGATAACCTAGTCTTAACGGCTACTGTATATAATATAATGTGACGTAAGTATTGTGTATAACTACATTTTCGATTACCGTGGTAGAGCTCACGTGCCGCTTCCGCACGCGATAAGACAGAGTAAGTTTTTAGTTTTTAATTACTGCTCTTTTTCGATTTTCCTTCTAGACGTATATAAATATCCACATAATATCATTAGTTCACGGTCAATTCTATGAACAATCGAACAACCTCTGACCCAGACTGCTCAAATCTGACCAATTTTTTCATCTTCGCGTGACGATGATGCAGATTGTGGGGAAATGAAAATGATCGGGGTCAGAGACTACTCGAGTCAAGTGATTGATCGCGCCCATATACACCTACATATACATATATCATATCGTCTTACGAATAGAACTAATCGTTATTACAATATTCTGTTATCTTTCTGCTTTTTTTCGTTTTCTTTTATTTCTGTTAAGGGGACCAGTACAGCGTGATTCGACAAATTCTCCAATAATATCTTATCCAAAGTTCATTGGCACATCGAAAAACGGACTTTTTCAAAAATCACTTGTCGTAACGTTTCAGGCACACGGTCGATCCGATTATGTCTGTCGACGTCTCATTTTCTTCGGAGAGCAATCCTACATCGTGTGAACGAGGGAAATTAAAAAACAAAATTTTTGGACCAAGTTATCAGCAAGAGAGTGACTAGATTGTCGCTGAATTGTCGATAACTGACCATAACTTATCACAGGATTGTATTTTCTCAGTTTCCCTCATTCAGATGATGAAGAATTGCTCTTAAAAAAAAAATGAGAGGTCGACAAGCGATTTTTGAAAAAAAATGTCTACTTTTCGATGTGTAATGAACTTTTGTTAAGATATACACGATTTTTGGAGCATTGAGAATTTGAATCACACTGTACTGGTGCCGTTAATGTTATGTTACGTTTTTAATAAAAATCTTAATAATGAGCTGCGACGAAGCAACGTTCAGCCGCGTTGCCCGTATTTATATCGATGCCCTGTATGTACGTTATTTATAATTAACTACGAGCAAAAATATACTCAATAATTTTTAATTTTCTCTTTTCATTTTATTTATTCAATCTCTGTTATCGGTAAGGTATTTTGAGCGGTGGTCTTTCGTTATCCTTATTCTACCTAGCACTAGTACAAAATATATACACAACGTAGTCGTCGCGTTCTTCGTCGGCGTGAAACCGAACAGGACTCGACGACCAAACGATTCCAACCGGAAGTTACACAATCTCACGTACTCTACTCTATACGCCATTTGATTAAAACATTACGTCGCGGTTGCTGTTGATTATCTTTCATTCAACTCATCGCGGGAGTTCATTTATTTTTTCACCAAAGACAATATAAATTCACGAAGCGTTAAGCTTTTGTTGTGTTCCGCAATTCTCGCATGCGAATACGAAACTTAATACTGTGTGTATACACCTTCCATAATAAATCATTAAAAGTTATTACACACAATGGACCAATTGTCTCTCTCTCTCTTTCGAAATAATTTTACTTTCCGGGGAAGGAAAATCCTACGCTATTCATTTGACAACGAGAATTAATGTAGTAGCGTAAACTGTTAAGTTTCTCGAGTACGTTTCTTCCCCACTCAACACCGGATGTCCGCGATACCGAGGTACCTCGAGTTCCCTCAATTACTGCAATTACTTACTAATTGTGAGTAAACGGCGTTCTTTTTCATCTGGTACCACCTCAGAAAAAGAAATTGTTCTCCCTCGCAACGATCATTTTGGTGCCTAGGAGTAAAAAACTGGTGGCGTCACATTTGGGTACTCGATATGCGGACACCCAACACAACGAGTGTCTGGTATTATCGAGAAAGGGAGCCTTGCGGGCATATTAATTGATAACGGCCTTCATTTTTGAGCACCGTTGGCCCGAGGTGTGCAGCCACGTTCGTGAGATGAAAATATTATTGGTAGACGATGCGGAATACGAAATAAGACTCGATTCTGGGTATAGGAGATAAGACGTTTTTGTTCCTGATTGGTAAAGCAGAAATGTCATCCGTGCGGATTAAAGCGTTAATTAAACGGATGCCTCAACGTTCGCGATGATAACATTGCTTCTGAAATATCATCGTACCGTGAAAGTGTTGGGTTAAATTTAAAAGCAACTCCCTCACTGATTAGACAAGCTGGAAAATGCGAGTTTCCTTTGACTTTGACTTTGTGTTCTGAAGGTGGTTTCGGCGCTTCTCTTTTAAACCTGCGGATATCCATGGCTCCGAAGCTCAAAATACCTTGTGATAACTTCTATGTGTGCTTTTTATTTCGTTTCATAGGAGAATCAATATACGTTAACAATAATAACAAATGGAAAATACAAAATTTCAAATTCCTAATACTCGAATATCGCCTTACCAATATCGTCTTAACCATTTTAAATATAAACCAATATAAAAAACCACATAAATTTATATCGTTCAACAATATTCTCTGACTAGTACTCAGTTTATGTTTATTTTTTGAATTTATTCTCGTACAACGGCGTCAATGGAAGAACGGCCTACATCGACTATCTCAGACTGATGATAATCTGCATCACTCCAAGGCAGAGTAACGGAACCGACGTCATTTCGACTCGAGGGGTGCCATTTTCCGAAGTGACTGAAACAAATCAATGTACACCGTTAGTTTATACACCACTCTAACCAACACCGTCAACGGTAATGGCATCGATGGATAATTCACCATCGAAATCTCGCACAGTCATCCGTTAAACCCTTGACGGCCAATACCTCGCAAATCTCCCCAAAGGCTAATGTATACCACATTCGCGGCTACCACCACGTATTGACTCCCCAGAACTAAATAGAAGAGACCATGCCCGATACTAATGCGTTGCTAACCACGTAATATGAACAGGAACCAAAGACCATTTCACCGAACATCGTCCTAATTATCGATATTAATCATCGTACTCTGAAGATGCAATCGTGGCCAAGAATTGTTTCCTCTACGGTTGGAATATACTAGCTGGACTTTGCTCTCTTACTCGCTCATTCGATTGTGCAGCAGAAATGGCGAAAATATTCATATTGATAGATCGATGATCATAACAATGATAATAGCTTTTTGGATTAGTGAAAATGTTAGTAGTGATAGTGATAACATTATATGAGTCATCACATCGACATTTTCAGTGGTGTTCAGACAGTTGGATTGGTTCAAAACTGTCCGAAAGCTGTTTTTTCGATTCTAGCCAACTTCGGACTGCATCATAGTTACGAATTCAACGTGTATATGTGAATGAAGGATGCAATTAGTGGTTCTTCAGATGGATATATGCCGGATCCGGCTTCGCTGAATCCTGTTAATGTACAAGTTGTAATCAGTTTATTAGTTGAAGGAAGAGAAACGAAATTCCATACAAACTTTGGTCACGTGGATACCACTCGTCGACGGAGTTTGGTACAGTGTATCAATGAACGAGTAAAGGACCATGGATCCTCTATGAGGATACGTTCCAGCCCATAATATAAGTTAATCGTACAGTCATTGACAGAGTATGCATGTTGAAGTGATATTGTTACAAATGTATTAGAGTACAAAGTTGGAAAGTCTTAAAACGTGTTCGAATCGATTTCTTACACATCGAAAGTTGTCATCGCGACCATTGATTTCATCCATTGACTAAAAGTTTCCAGAGGTAAAAATCAACGAACTTTTCGACTTCCTCTTTCATGATCCATTGTACAGAATTCCTGCCCTCCACTATCGAGAGAATCAATTTCTATACAGTGTTGGTTTGTGCACTTAAAGTTTTCGAAACTAGATGCGGAGATCGAGAGAACTGGTAAGCTTTCTTTTTTGTTCAAAGTAAAGTATTGGATAAGTACGCTATATATACATACTTATAACCTATATTCGGTGTTGTGAGTGCAGAATATATCCTCAAAACTTTGCCTTATAGTTTTATTCAATACATTTTTCAGACTTTTCAAATATTCCAGGATCCCAAAGCCCTACTATGGTCTATTCATCATATCACCCTGACAATAGCAACAATGACACAGCATCAGATTCTTGACTTTCTGGTCTAATTTTAATCTGAAAAAAAGTATGAAATAACCTCATGCTGGGTGAAAACAGTTGCTTATCGTTGGGACTGAGAGAACATCCGCTCTCACTCATCTTTGGAACAAGCTACATGATTTAATGTGGGGGATGGAAACAATCAAACATTTTGAACCGAAAGCGGAATGTCCATTAGAGTCACCAGTATCAACATACAACCCAGGTCGTGTTATAAATAAACGTACCCTGTGTTGATAATAAGCATCATAAAATCACACTTGTTATGCCATTACGGGAATCAGAAGTATCCAAACCAGAGAAACAACGAGAATAATTACGATGTGAAAAATAACAAGCACTCTGTTCACCGTGTATATGAATATTCAATAATAATGGCATTGAAAAATGAATCAGATCGTTCGTTCAATGCTGGGTCACGCAGTCAGTCAGACTCTGGAAATAGCCGAAAAAAGCTGTATAACGTTGGAAATTTTGATTCTTAGATATTCTACGTCTTATCACAACGATCTTCGATATATGATAGGCTACGAGGATGACCGAGCACCAGACGACATTCCAACCCATGAGGAACTCCCTGGCACGACTCATGATTGAAACTATTTCAATTTCTGTGACCCTGCTAGCAAAGGTCAACCCTACGTTTCAGAACATTTGGAGCCCTCCATTACATGATTGAGGGGTTCGGATGGCGATGATGGGGGGTTGACGTCCTTGAGTGATATGAGGCAATGGATGAGGCAAAGTCAGCCTTTCGATGACCAGAGGCCCAGGATCACCCCCGAAAGAGGTCCGAAACGTGACAAATTTACTCCTTGTAATTCGATTACAATTACGAGACGGTAGGATTTTCGTCGCGAGGTTTTCCCTTGATCAACCTTTTTTTTCCCCCCTTCAAAGGGTGATGTGTATAAAACGTCGGAAAGGTTATTGGACCGACATGACCGGCTCCCGTAGCAAGCAAGGCGAGTTGAAATTGAAGTGCGTGACGGAAGGATTTCGTTGATGGGAACGACCCCTTTTCGACGTCACCCCTCTTCTTTCGTACACCAGAAACCTGGATTATCACTTGGTTTTTTATACCTATAGTAGGAGGGGGCAACTTTACCCGAGCACAGAAAACTCGGTTCAAGGACTGGTGCGGTAATCTCGGAAACCACCTCAAAACTATACGATCCTCGAGTTTAGTTCCGGGTTTCAAACGTCGAGCGCACCAGGCCAGGGGTGGATACGGTATCTCAAGAAATTTCTACAGGTTACCACGTCCTGGACACATTCCGGTCAGTTTTCAGGAGTCGAATCAATGTCTTGGTTCTTTTTTTTTGTTTTTGAAAAAATTACAGAACTTTTTTTTTTCTCCTGACACAAGGGTTGCAGTTTTACTGATACTTGACTGATTTCGAAACTCGAAAAAGCAAGTTTTAGGAAACGATCATCAGCCATCTGTAACCGATACTTCTCGCAGCTACTCTCGTCGCTGAAACTCAACCCTTAAGACTGATGGCCTCCCAAATTGGTGTTATATCATAGGACCTTTTTCCATATTCATTACTTTTTTTTAATGAAATTATGATACAATTTCATCTGATCGTACACAGTAGCACACTAAATCCGCGAACGTATTAGTGTGCATATAATTTATGCCCGTTAAGGACTGCTTTGATGCGACGCATCGAGGATACAAACACGCCGTCGATGGTACATGGATTATGTAGAGATACAGGTACCCCATCTACCTCAGGTTACGTATAGAACACTCATGTGTGTGTCCATGCATACAAATTACGTGTGCAAACTTTCGAGGCTTTGTGTTTCGTTAAACATCGTAGCCAGGTACTAGGTACGGGTTAATAATCGAAGCTCGATGCTCAGGGCGTGTTCACACAGTGGAAAAATGAAAAAATGAAAAAATATCCGAATGTTAATTAGTAAGAGTCTCTCTTGTCTTTGGCAGGATAGAGTTTGTCTTCTATCCACCCTCTCGTGGCCCGGTTTCGTTACGACAGCATCATTCACGTTCCAAGTGAACCAAAAGCCTCGCGTTATTTGTTCAGATGATGTTAAAAAAAAATGCAATATGCTTCTGTTCCGGAACTACACGATTATATGCGGAACTGTGCCAACTGAGAGATAAAAAAGATTTACTTCAATTAACGGAGGAAAACGGTACGAATTATCCCAGCTTCAAATACCCCATTCAGAACATAGCATGAATGCCTCACTCAAAAAACAATGAAGCACAGCTGATAACACAGAATGCATGCAGACTTAACTTGGTCTAGAGAAACTTTGTCAGGGCAACGTTCTAATCATGAACCACGATGATGCTTACCTCTCTCGGGTACCGGCTCTCGTTGCACTTGCCCAAGTTGTACTTCAGCGGTTGACGAATATATAGGATGAATCTCAGCCAAGCACCGGAGGTTCAATTGACCATTGGAATAATGAGAGGGAAGCAGTTCAAGGACCAGACTCAGCCGTGTAGACTGGAGGACCGAGTTCGTTGCATGGTGTTGCCCTGGGCTCGGTTCGACCTCCTCTTGTTTCACGGTTACTTGATTGACCTAGACGACAGGCGATAAATCGGCGATTAGGGATCTGATAACGTCACGCAGACACGTCAAATGAGGGGATGAATGTTCATCAGCCATGATAGTCGAACCCACTTCACGAAACATGTCATTTTTTGTTTGAAACAATAATGGCGTGAATATTACGATGAAAAGTTTGAATCGAGTTAAACAGTAATTGTTGTTGAAGTTGTGATGAAAATAGTTTGATGTGAAACAAATTATCACTGATTGTAGTTTCATGTAGAATTATCAGACCTCTTGTTACTATCCTTGGATTATTGAGTTTAGGCTCGATTATAATACAGAATTTCAGCCACATGCACCACACGGTACGGTGCAGTCCGGATAGTGATAATCATCAACAACTCGCTCAGCTCGTAATACACGCGTGGTATGGTGGATTTCACGAGCACGTGAAACACTCGACAAATTTTCAATGGTGGTTTAACATGCCGTAAATACCAAATGTTCTCGAGGTGAAGTGACTTCCGGAATAACACCTGCTCGCTTTGCGAGCCAACACCGTGTTGAACGGTATCAATTTTAAAAAAGTATCATCGTTCATCCCGCAAGCTGTACCGAAAGAGGGAGTCATTTCTGTTGTTCAAGAAATAGTAGCGAAGTGTCCTAGTATATTTGTACGAGAAAAAGTATATCTATATATGTTTCAGTTTGATCAGTGAGAAAATAAAATGGTGCGCCAAAATTCAACATCCTCCTCGTCCTCGTCGTCCTTGTCGTCGTTGGATAAAATACCTTGGGAACCAGCGATGCCATATGGCGCAACAATTTGAATAATTTTAGGGAGCTACTGATCCGATATGTTCGCAACGCCGATATTGAACTTCTGATGTGCCTTTTTTTTTATAAATTCAGAACCATTTTCACCCTCTAGCTTCGAGCTTCCATGAAACCGAGGAAATCCTTCGAGGATTCCAGACAGTACAAGACTCAAAAATACTAAAAACTGTCTAGTAGTTGTCGTACAGTGTCCAAAAGATGTCTTGATCATGTATTTTGGACTTGGACAACATCTGGACGTCAAAAAGTGTTGAAATGTCTTCTGAATGTTGTCCAAGTCGAAAAGATGTCTTTTGGACTTTGGCAACATCTGGACATGAAAAAGTGTTTGAATTTCCTCCATGCTACGACTATTGGACAACATTGAGTATTTTTTAGTTGAGTGCAATAAAAAAAAGGTACAAGTTACTGTATAAAAGAAAAAGTGAGTAAACGAAGAGAGGAGGATTGAATATTGTAAAAACAAGAACAACTGATGAACCGTCCGGGAACGAAGGTCCTAATTAAAATAAAATTCGAATGAAAATGTTTTAGTCAAAGCACCGAACCCAGTCCTGTTCGTATGAGTGATTAACGAACGATACGTTAAATTTTGATGAGTATTGCGCTAATTGGGTGTCTCGGTTCTCTTCAAAGAGATCACTGATCAGCCAGTACACCGCCAGACTAGCGATGGAATCTGTTTCCGTTACTCGATGCCTCTCCAAATATTTCGGAATGTTTTCAACGCTGACGCATTCATTGATCGACGGACACGATTATACATTATAGGTATGATATGAAAAGATTTTTTTTTCAACAGGATCGTTGAACAATAATGATTTTGACGATCACAGACCACAGTGAAAATGCTTTTTCATCTGCATCGAAGCGTCCTATTGAATAGATATAGTGGTAATATCGTTCGAAGTTAGACGGAGTCCCTGTTATTGACATTCGCGTTACGTGAAGTCGCACGTTAAATCGAGTTCAGAGGTAGGTACAGGGGAGTAAAACAGCCCTTAGAATCTCTTCTTTATCGCACATAGTATATTTTTTTCATCGGTTTGCATCATTTTGAATTTCACACGAGGGATACGGTCGACTGCGCAGTTTACAGCAGAACATTATAGTACCCGTGGCAATATTTCTTCACGAGTAGGTAGTATATACGGGATTGCACAAATCCTAAAATATAATGCACCTTTCCCCCCGCTTTACCCCACCGTCCACGCATGCAACGGAGGATTTACATTTTACGGTGTTTGCGGGAATACAGGAATATACCGCCCTACACAACCGCATGGTCTGCGCTATAGCGGAGCGACCACCGCGGGCGTAATTTATTACCGGTGGAAAGAGAATATGTCCACTTTTTTACCGTTGGGAGTTACCTGAGAGGGGAACAGGCATCGAGATTTAATATTTCTTCATCTCATGTATATGTATACGCGTGTATAGATAACCGTAGAGATAAAAGAGTCCGCAGACGCCGGGGCTGCGCTACCCCATTTGATATTAGGATCATGGGTTAGGTTAGGGACAGGGTTAGAAAATTTGAAATTTCTTATGTAGAAACAGGATATGAAACATCTCGAAATTTCATATTTGTGTCTTAATATTGAAAAAACATACAGAGTTTTCGATCACTGTATCTCAATATTGATATCGTTCTATTAAATTTATGAAACTGTTTTGGATATTCAAAACCTACTATGATTATTATTTAATTTTCGGTGACAAAGTGGTATTTCATGAGATTTTCATTTTTTGGTTCCTTCTGGAATATTTTATGATCCGATTCGGCAATCATTGTGGCATTGGAAACCCATTTTTTAATGAAACTATCATGAATTTTCATATCATATGAGTATTCAACCGAATTTTCAAAAAATTCTGCATAAAAAATTCAGTATAATCTTGATTATGAAATTTCAGAATGATTTTGAATATTCAAAACTGTTATATCGCGTGTCTAATGACATAAGGTCGTAAGCGCCAAAAACACGATTTTGCTGGCAAAAGGTCGTATAATATATTTGTTTCGCCATTCGCTCTAAAAATGATCAAAACGTAATAGATCAATTGAAATTACGAGGTCGAAAAATGTAAATGCAAAAGGTCGTATGTTGGGCGAATACGTCATTCTTTCATTACAATTTTTGAGGAGAATAAAAACAAATGGTAAAAGCAGAAGGTCGTATCCGCCATTTTTTTTTTCAATTTTTCATTATTTTTCAAAAAAGCTGTAAAAACCCGTGAAACGCAAAGAAAAATCGAAATTGACGACGTTTCGAGAAATTCGATAAAAAAAATTCGTTGTTAAAAGCAGAAGGTCGTATCCGCCACTTTTTTTTTTTTATTTCATGATTTTTCCAAATAGCTGTAAAAACCCGTGAAACGCAAAGAAAAATCGAAATCGACGACGTTTCGAGAAATTCGATAAAAAAAATTCGTTGTTAAAAGCAGAAGGTCGTATCCGCCATTTTTTTTTTTTTATTTCATGATTTTTCCAAATAGCTGTAAAAACCCGTGAAACGCAAAGAAAAATCGAAATCGACGACGTTTCGAGAAATTCGATAAAAAAAATTCGTTGTTAAAAGCAGAAGGTCGTATCCGCCATTTTTTTCAAGTTATTTTTCATGATTTTTCAAAAAGTCTCAAAAACACCTGAAACGCGAAGATAAATTTAAAAAACGACCGTTTCGAAAAGTTCGATAAAAAATATTCGCAGATAAAAGCAGAAGGTCGTATCCGCCAATTTTTTTTTGTTTATTTTCATGATTTTTCCAAATAGCTGTAAAAACACCTGAAACGCAAAGATCAATTGAAAAAACGATCGTTTAGAAAAATTCGATAAAAAATATTCGCAGATAAAAGCAGAAGGTCGTATCCGCCAATTTTTTTTTTGTTTATTTTCATGATTTTTCCAAATAGCTGTAAAAACACCTGAAACGCAAAGATCAATTGAAAAAACGACCGTTCAGAAAAAATCGATAAAAAATATTCGCAGATAAAAGCAGAAGGTCGTATCCGCCATTTTTTTTTCGTTTATTTGGCGGATACGAGCTTCTGCAATTAATGGAAACCATTTTTTTCTGCGAAGTTAGGACTGAAAGGTCGTATCCACCGGTACATACGACCTTCTGCTTTTAATTGACCTAGTATTAAATTTCAACGTTTATGAAAGAATCTTCGGGTCCTTAGTCTAAATAAGATAAAAAAATATATACGACCTTTTGCTGTTACGAAAAGCACAAAGTCGTGTATTGGCGCTTACGACCTTATGTCATTAGACACGCGATATGAACATTCAAATATTGAAAAAGTTGAATTTTAATATACAAAAGGTTCCGATTCGTTCATTCGTTTAATTTGTCGTATTTAGAAACTTCTCGAACCACAAAATCCTCTCATTACCGTACAAGATACGAAGGGGGCAGTGTCTCTGCGTGCCTTTGTCTCTCTGGTACAAATCAATACAATCGAGTTTCTTTTTCTAGCCAATCCTGCGACACACAAATTAATTACCGACTCGGTGATGCCGTGACGTCACAATTCGGTACAACGACGCCACCATCTAGCGTCATTTGTGGTAACCGAGACGAGTGTCTGAGCTCTTCCTTTTGGAGGATTTGAGTTCATTCACGTAAGACGATTACGACGAGTATGATACGCTTTCATTCATCATGAAGCACATTTCAAGAAGGTTCGGGTATCAGTTACAGTTTCGGGTTGAATTACGGAAGATTTATTCCGATCGAGATATAGCACCCGGTGATTTCCGAGGTGCCGTGAAGAAAGAGGCTTCGGATATATTTTTTTGGTATCACCAGGTGAGGTTAGGCATCCGATCCCAGGGTGTGGGAGAGTGGAAGGAAAAGGAGGGTTGAGGTGTTACACCGGCAGGATGCAAAAGTTTGTTTATCCCGGTCAAAGTCCTTCGGTCCTTTTGGTTAGTGGTCATAAATCCGTTCCCACGCGGTTATATAGCCATCGACACAAATTGTTTTACCACTTTGGGATTTAGGGGGTGGTAATAAAATCGATCGTGTTACGCCTAATGAAGATTAATACACGATAGAATCCCGAAACTAGAAACATTATGAATCGGCATACAGACAAACTTCGCCGCATCAATGAAGTGATTTTCGAGTACATATCGCGCGAAATTGAGGGAAATTGAATTTAGCCCGGGTCATTAATCATCTTCAGAGTCGTTAGTGGCACGCGAAGACTATCAACGTTACAAAGTGGCAATATCCGGACGGGGCTGAGGCTGACCTAATCCTTTTTAACTTCCCGTTTCTCTGTTTTCAGAGAAAAAAGGAAGTTATTGTGATCACCCCGAAAGTGAAAATTTGAGTTTTCACTAAATCTTCACGTTTCGAGGTCCAAAGAATCACCTCCGACTATTTTCAGTTTGACGTCTGTGTGTGTGTGTGTGTATGTGCGTGACCACATTTTTGTCCGCGCGATATCTCGAGAACGCGTGGTCGGATTTCTATCAACTTGGGCTCAATCGACGGGGCTTTTCTTAACTTAGAACTGATTAGATTTTGGCTTCGATCGGATTAGTACTTTTTTAACTATTCAAATAACAAAATTCTAAAAAACGCAACAAAAATGACGATATCTTGAGAACGAATCAACGGATTCCAATGAAATTTGGTACCATATGGTTTTTTTGATCGCTGATCACGAATCTCAAGTCAGTTTTGCAAAATTTTCATTTGGCGTATTCGATATGCTGCAAAAAACTAAAAACATTTGGATTTTGATGAAACTTGGTACTCTTAGGTTTTTTGGGTCACTGATCACGAATCTGAAGTCAGATTAGCGAAATTCAAAATAGCTGAGAACAAAATAAATAACGGAAAGTTCGAAGACTGGCTCATAGTCAGCCCAAACCCGCTTTTTTTTCACTCATGCAATTTCAACTCTCGCTAATTTGCCAAAAATTCTCTTACTATATCGACACGTTATTTCATGGCTATAGTTCTGATATCATCGGCAGGTTAGTTTATCACCGTTATTTACACCAGAGCATCTTGGTCTGAGTATCAATTTGTTTTCCCACAATTCCAAGTACCCTTGGCGACGGCAATTCTCTGTAAATGGAATACATCCATCCAGCATGTGTCTAAAGACTGCACGTGAGACAACGTGGGTAATGTCTGTATATTATTCCTCCAGACAACGAGTGGTAGGGTATAATTCAGTTGGTTCTACTGTCAAGGATCTACAATGACACCCTTGAATCGCTTCTAGGTAGCCAGTTATATACGCTATACGCTACGAACAAAAAACAAAAAAAAATGACATCTTTTTCACTTCTCAGTAATAGTTCTCTCCCTCTATCAGTGTGGTAGGATATTTAATTACGCAGAAGCTTGAGCGGATCTGACGATCAGAATCGGCTTTGATCTTCCAGAATTCAACGTAGCTTCAGAACTGTTTTGAATTTTGCAAATATGACTGCGGATCCGTGATTCTAGTGACCTGAAATTGTATTGACTATTTTCCCCGAGTAGACGATTGGCTAAGTTTGTCAAGTTTTATCTAGGTACGTATGAATACATACTTCAGGATGGTAACGCTGTTCGTTATTCCTCATTCGTTGTCCGCAATGTTGTGGCGAATAGTTGTTCCCATTCACGCTTCTATTACCAACAACGTTTCTACCCTGCACCGTACGAAGTCAAGTTTCTACCTTGTATATACAGCACATACAGAGGGTGGGATAATTGGTACCAAGAGTATTGCGAAATTTCACCGTTGCTACCAGCCCGCGGAGAACTTCGCCGAGAACTGGTAACTTCTATCGCAATACTATATTGAAGTGGATACATCTGATTTCAGACAACGTATCTCTATCTATCCATAAGCCACCCCCCTCCTCCCGGGTTTTGAGTTAATTAGAGTCAAGTAATCAGCGTTTGTTCATGTCAGCTGTGTTATGACAATGAATAATCGAAGCTGAGGAAGGAGGAGCTTTTCTTCAAATATTACAATGATAATTTGAACATTAGCTTTTTCAGGCGGGAGCAATGTAATTTATTCCTTTAGAAATTCTCAGCCTTTGAAGGATACCCATTATCGCTTTAAGGTTTGACCTGAAAAAGTGAATATATCCTGTTATAAAGTGAGGAAGGAATAACAAGAGAAACAAAATTGTATATTTAAAACGTTGTCGTTTATACGTATAGAAGAAAAAGAACAAAGAAAAAACCTCGAGTGTGTTCGCTGCTTGATATATATCGCATATCGCGGAATGATGAACCCATGAAAAATAGATCAAGTCCTCAGCACATAATTAGATACCGCTATAGCAGTTTATTTTTTTTTCATGCGAAATCCTATATACAAGAAACGAGAGAACTGGCAAAAGTCAATTTGCACGGTAAATACGTTGGTGACTGTGAATACATTTGCATATTTTTCAACCGTTCCAAGCCAGAGAGAAACACACCTCCACTCGCTACCAGACCAACCTACATAATTTCATCTTGGTTTTGATAAATATGCGAGAATGAATTCATATCTGAATATATTCATTTCCGTACCTCAGGCTCTGATTCTAAATAACCGGAGCTTAAACTGCGTGGTATATCCAATCAGATAAATAAATGTCAAGTACCACATGTTTCAGAATAAGACAGAGATAATTTTAAGGGGACCAATTAGTACAGCATGATCCAACAAATTCTCCGTACTCCAACAAGCGGGTTTGGGCTGACTATGATAGCCAGCCTTCGAACTTCCCGTTATTTATTTTGTTCTCAGCTATTTTGAAATTTGTAAATCTGACCTCAGATTCTTGATCAGCGGTTCAAAAAACCTTCGAGTACGAATTTCCGTAAGATTTCGAATGTTTTTAGTATTTTTCCCAGCAAATCGGACTCGCCATTTTGAATTTCCCTAATCTGACTTCAGATTCGTGATCAGTGACCCAAAAAACCTACGAGTACCAAGTTTCATCCAAATCTAAATTTTTTTTTAGTTTTTTTGCAGCATATCGAATACGCCGAATCAAAATTTTGCAGAACTGACTTCAGATTCGTGATCAGCGATCAAAAAAACCATATGGTACCAAATTTCATTGAAATTCGTTGGTTCGTTCTCAAGATATCGTCATTTTTGTTGTGTTTTTTAGAATTTTGTTATTTGAATAGTTCAAAAAGTACTAATTCGATCGAAGCCAAAATCTAATCAGTTCTAAGTTAAGAAAAGCCCCGTCGATTGAGCCCAACTTGATCGAAATCCGACCACGCGTTCTCGAGATATCGCGCGGACAAAAATGTGGTCACCCACATACCCACATACACACACACACACCCAGACGTCAAACTGAAAATAGTCGGAGGTGATTCTTTGGACCTCGAAACGTGAAGATTTAGTGAAAGCTCAACTTTTCATTTTCGGGTTGATCACAATAGCTTCCTTTTTTCTCTGAAAACAGAGAAACGGGAAGTTAAAAATTATTTATATCGTGTCGACCGAAAAAAAGACTTTTTCAAAAATCACTTGTCGTAAGGTTTCAGGCATACGGTTGACCCGATTAGGTCTCTCAACGTCTCATTTTCTTCGCAGAGCAATCCTTCATCGTGTGAATGAGGGAAATTGAAAAACAAAATTTTTGGCCCATGTTATCAGCAAAAGAGTGACTAGATTGTCGCTAAATTGTCGATAACTGACCATAACTCATCACAGGATTTTTTTTCTCAGTTTCCCTCATTGACATGATGGAGAATTGCTTTCCGAAGAAAATAAGACAAAATCGAATTAACCCTGTGACTGCAACCTTACGACAAGTGATTTTTGAAGAAGTCTATCTTTCGATGTGTAAATGGCAACACAGTGTTTTTATAATGACCAAAAAACTGTCCTGATGATCATGAATCGTAATTTTCGCTTAATCCTGCTAAAGATGTGTTCTCCAGATGGTTCGTGAACAGAGTCTTTTCACCAGTCTATCCGCGCGTCACGAGCGAGATCCCATCCGGAAGAATGTTCGAGCACGAAGGGACGATAAATTTGTAGAAAATCCCCTTATCACGCCGTTGGAAATGTCCTCCTTCCGGCTGCACGAGATTCAAGAACGCAGTTCTACCAGACGTCCACTGCACCCTGATCATCCGTTTGATATCCGATAAATCTGTTCGATTATCGGTCATGAATAACTGAAGATGGGTCGAGCCAACACTGACGGAGGGATGATGCGTATATCCGTAGGGTGGATATAAACGCAGATCCCCGGTATCCTACCCCCAGCTAGCTATGCGGTGGGTGGTTTGATATATTCGAATTCACGAATCCCCTTTATATGTGCACGGACTGGAGCAAGCAAGCGAGCGAGCGAGCGAGCGCGGCTTTACAGAATCGTGATGGCCTCCCGTGAGACCAATGTCGTACACGGTGGATGGCGGCGGGACACCAAATGGAAGAAAATGTGTAGAACACGGAAAACAAACGAGGGTGTTCAAGCCAGGTGTACACGTAGGCCTCGTCCTTCCATTTCCTGGATCCCACCCTACCATCCGGCTTCATCGCTCCTCCAGGTTCTCGCAGAGGAGTTTCTGCGGTGGATCATCGCAATTATTCTTTTACAACAAAATACTTACCCTCTCTCTTTCTCTTTTACGTTGTTCTTCTGCTACACTTGGCAACGTCGACTTAAGGATGTATTGGCCGTACAATCTCAACCAAAAGTGACTTTCGTCGGCAATATTAGGTACTTCGGGATGAGGTAAAAATCGGAAAAAAATCAACCACAATCAAGACGATCAGAGTATTAACTTTGAATAATAATAATGCCCAAAAGTTATCAATAAATTGTTTAAACAAAATATTGTTTAACAAATTTTCTGGTCACGTTATTTTTTTTCATCTCAAATGAATGCCCTAATTTTTCTGAATACAGATGAATTTTTTAAGAATTTTGTCACTATTTTGAAATTTCCGTTTTCGAAAATTTTCAAATTTTGAAAAATGGACAAAAAAAATCTGAATTTTGGATATGTTATTGGGAAAACGACGTAGATTACAAT